>OX439385.1:14447208-14574086 GCA_949319315.1 Zelleria hepariella
TCGCAGCCCAAAATGGCTGGCGATTGGCGGCACACGTAGCAATCCAGGGCCCTTAGCCTGTAACGCAATGGCGGGTCAATGGGGCGTCCCGGCAGAAGGGCTCTCCTCGTTTTTCTCAGCTACAACCAGCGAACTAATCCTCTAGAATTAGAATCAAAATATTCTTTGCTGTACTACAAAAACATTAAAAGGACAGACAGCGTTGGCAAATCGTAATTGAAGTCGTCACCTGACAGCCCATTTTGGCACCATTGTGTTACAGGCTAAGGGTCCAGTTTGAGCAATGTGTTTGTACGAGCAGGTACAGTGCCTGGGACCCGGGTAGTGTGGAGATGGCGGAATGCGGGGGCGGCTCGGCCGTCGAGGTGAACGGGCGCCGCGTCATACTTGAGGACGGACAGACACCCTATTTGCAGCTGGACGAACACCGTTTGGCATTCAGTTTGTATCATTGAACACTCTTAAAGATATAGATAGATAAAGATAAAAGATATTTATTACCAAAGAACACAAATAAAAGCAAACAAAAATTTCAAAAATACTTAAAGGCTATGTGCAACATTAAACTTAATATGGGCACAAGGTAAAAGGTGGCGTGCTCAGCTTACCTTCTATAATTCGACCTCATCTGGAATATTGTAATAAAAGTATTCTACACTTTTATCAACGCAAAAATCGCCAACCCGCATTGAGCGCGTGGTGATTAAGTTCGAACTCTCTCTCTGAGAGAAGGCCTTTGCCCAGCTATTGGGACATGTACAATTGTACAGGCTACATCTTACTTTTTTACACTTTTATGTTTCTACCTCTACGTAATTTTTGACTTAGTTTTAAGTAGTAGGTTACTACCCGAAAAATTTGCTAAATAGGTACCTACCTATATTTTTCTTAGCTCCTTTTCAAAACTTCAGAAATATCCATGTACTTACTTGGAGACGAAGAACTTTACTTAGGCCCGGTTTTTGAGTTGAGAAATTCACTAAGCAAATGGGTAAGTATCGTTCTGTCTCTGTAGATTTCTCACAATAGAGCGTGACAGAGGGATAGTTAAGTATTTGCTTAGTAAAATTCTCAATTCAGAAACCGGGCCTTAGTTACTTCATCTAATCGTGTTCCATGCGTTACAGCATCTGGGTGGTCGCTTCACCAATCAAGTGCGAGTGACTGAACAGATGCCCTATTTTACTGTATTTACATAGTTTGACGTGGCAAATGAATGAAAATCATGGATTACGGGCCTACGTTTTAATAATCTCCCGTACATTTGGTTGGTGGTGGTGGCCTAGTGGGTAGAACAATGGACTCGAAAGAGAGAGGCCCAGGTTCGATTCCCGGTTCGGGCTTGTACCTATGACTTTAATTTATTTCAAAGTTACGTATATTTGTGAATTTTTTGTACCAATACCACTCGCTGACGGTGAAGGAAAACATCGTGAGGAAACCTGGGCGTATGAGGCATTATACCCTCAACGCAAAAATAACCAACCCGCATTGAGCACGCGTGGTGATTAAGCTCTCCCTCTCTCTCTGAGAGAAGGCCTTTGCCCAGCTAGTAGGACATGTACAATTCGGAAGGCAAAGTTTTTTGTTCGAAAGTCCGTTATTGGCTTAATCTTATCTTTAGACAATATTGAGAAACTAATTTCAATATTTTTTATTTTGGTTCAGTAGTTTGGATTTTACAACGTTTTAAAGATACGGTTTTATGACGTCACGCGACGGTCTGCATACTGTTGGCGGTCATAGGAACAAAACATTTTAGCGCATAAAAACAAAACTACTGGACCAAAATAAAAAATATTTAAATTAGTTTCTCAATATGGTCTAAAGATAAGATTAAGCCAATTACGGACTTTCGAACAAAAAACTTTTCCTTCCGAATTGTACAGGCTTCATCTTACTTTAACCTTTGGTTGCTCTGCCCACAGATACCGCTCTACGCAGTGGTGATTTGGGTGGTTGCGCCCGTTACTTAGACGGCGTTGGCAATGGCGCCGATATCGTCCAGCTGTGGAGGCAACTGGCTCAGCGGGCGTTGGACAATGAAGATGTTCAGGTAATATACTCCGTGAAATTTTAGTGGTTTTAAAGCCTAAGGTCACCGAACTAAATCCCATAGAATCCGCATTACGTATAAAATCACAATAAAAACTTGTCCCCACAGAAACAAATGATATTAGCAATAGAACAATACGAAACATCATTTCAACCATACGTTTAATATTCGAATGTCAACCTTATTGCATTAGTGTACAGTTTTACTTTAATTGCATAGACTACGAGCAAATAAGCTCCCAAAGGCAATTTGGACATCTATTTTTCCAGACACATTTCAGAGTTCTATGTTGTATCTAGTTTTATCCTTGATCGAAGCCGAAGGTATTTAGTTGCACTCGTGATTCTGAGCCAAATTCCAAAATTTTACTTCAAAACGAGCGAAAAAAAAAAACACTTCCCAATACAAACGGCTATCGCCAATCGACACCATTTGTATGGAGAAGTGAATTTTTTTTTCGCGCATTTTGGAATGAAATTTTGTAATTTGGCTCGGAATCACCAGTGCAACAAAATACCTTCTGCTTTAAAACCACTAAAATTGCACGGTGTATAATTAATTACAGTGTCTTTGACTGGAATTTAGTTATCACAATCTTTATCATAATTAACTGTGAGTAGTCAGTAAACTTAAAAAATAATATGTAACCTGTACAATTATACATGTCCCACTAGCTGAGCAAAGGCCTTCTCTCAGAGAGAGATCACCATGCGTGCTCAATGCGGATTGGCGATTTTTGCGATCCAGGTTCGATTCCCGGAGCGGGCATGTACCTATGACTTTAATTTATTTCAAAGTTACGTACATTTGTGAATTTGTAGTAGCAATACCACTCGCTAACTGTGAAGGATATCATCGTGACGAAACCTGCTAGGGGAGCACAATGTCACGATAAAAGTTTTATCCCATTATCGGCTATCGCCATTTTGCTTTATTTCACCGCGTGAAGCGAGATGCCGCTACCCGATAGTGGGATAAAACTTTTATCTTGAAGTTGTGCTGCCCTGCCTGAGCGTATGAGGCATTATATTATACCCTCAGTACACTTATCCAGTGTTATAAGACATGTTCCCGGATGCTTTACCTATTATCTTCATGACTGAGTAACGACGAAAAAATTTAACTTATGTCTTTTTTAGTTGGCCGCAAAGTGTTATCGAGAGGTCGGTGATGACGCAAGGACCTTCTATTTGGACAAAACAGTAGAGTTAGCTAATATCGAAGGGAACGGTGACGTCACAGTTGGTAAGTTCATATTTTTCACTAAGAAGTATTGTTAACAGCCTGTAAACGGAGAGACCTTTTCAGTCGGTGCAGTTTGAACGCATTCCACAAAACTGGATTTCAATGTACATGTACCTACTTAGTTTCTCTTATTCCTAAAAAACGGTCTAGGAAACATTGCTTCTACCAATAAGCCCCCCATTTGTATACGAAGAGAACATGTTTTGTATAAAACAAAAAAGAAGAATAAGGTAGATATCCATATTAATTATTTTTTTATTAAAAAAAATGTATTTAATACTTATAGCAGCAATAAATAAATAACGTATATTCACCAAAAAAGAGTACCTGCGATACAGGATTTCCTGGTGCAGGGCTCACTGTTAATCATTTCGGTAATAAATAAATTTTGAATATAGTTATTTATTTATCCCTTTCTAGGTTTGGACTCTCCTCTAGTCCGAGCCAGGTTAGCAATCTTTGCTGGTGACCTCTCCGCGGCTGAAGACTGTTATTTGAAGAGGGCCGGCCAGCCGGAGTTGGCCGTTCAGATGTACAAACAGTTCAACAAGTGGTCGGACGCTATCGCCTTGGCTGAGAGGACCGACCGTGCCGTTGTGGCTAGCTTGAAGCAGCAGCATATGGACTATTTGACGTCGACTGGTGAGATACTTAAAAGAGATATTCAGATATTTAGTGTTTTTTTCACGATGTTTCCCTTTACTGATAGCATTTTTACAGTTTGCATTTCTATCCACAGTTTCACACGGATTTTTTAGCTACTTAATTCTGAAAGTGCCAATTACTATTACTTGTTGTCGTGTTTCAGAAATAGAGTTGGGTAATTAAAAATTACTCTGTAGATATTTCGGGTGGAATTTACAGTTTTTGATATAAAAAAAGTCACATCGGGGCAAACCATGACGAAAATTCTACTGGTAGACACGTCCGGTGGATCGGTGGTAGCCTAATGGGTAGAACAGTGGACTCGGAATCAAGAGACCCAGGTTCGATTCCCGATTCGCCGGCATGTGCTTTTTTCATTTTCAATGTTACGTACATAATGTGAATTTGTAGTAGCAATACCACCCGTAGATAGATAGATAACTCTTTATTGTACACCAAAGATAAATTACATTGTTTATTTTAAACTAATTAGAATGTATACAATTGGCGGTCTTATCGCTAAGAGAGCGATCTCTGCCAGACAACCGTTGGATGGACAGGACAGAAATAACAAAATATTCGATAAAGCCCTCTCTCTCTTTGAAAGAAGGCCTTTACCCAGCTAGTGGGACATGTACACTTGTACAGGCTACATGTTACCACTAGGTCGTCTCGGCGAGGCCGGTGCAGCCATGGCGATGGGTGGCGACACCCAAGGCGCAGTCCGTCTGTGGCTCAAGGGAGGTCGTGCGAGGCGCGCGGCGACGCTGCTGATGCAAAACCCAACGCTGCTACGCGACAATGAGGTCGTTGACTCGGTGCATAGCCAACTTATTCAGGTTAGTTTTACTACTGTAAAATATTCATAAACTGTATAACGAGTGGTTCGCCACGAACTGTTATCTCGCGCGATGTGTAAATTTTTGCCACCACCAATCAGCGAACTAGAAATGCATTTATAGACTATACAAACCCATAACTCGGCAACCCCTCGACCGATAATGATCGAACTTATAAATAATTTTAATTTCATTTAACCGCCTACCAAACATGACGATCCGACCAAATTTACTCAAGTTATAGTCGAACGAACATTCATACATAGAAATGCAGGATTGTTCCTGTAGACTCGGAGATCTTCTCTCGCTCCGCTCGCTTGTTGAACTAATAGGCTTCTCAAGGCGTATTCAATTATCTAAGTTTCAAATTTCTCAGACGGATCACAGCTGGCAGACCGCGACTACTAGTGGCTCAGTCAAGCCTTGTGGTGGTTATTTTTAGGCACTAAAGCTATAGCTACCTACCTTAGATAATTAGCAAGGTATTTGTCTGTCTGTGGCTCAAAGGGGGTCATGCCAGGCATGCGGCGATGCTGCTATTGCAAAACCCGACGTTGCTACGCGACAATGAGATCGTTGATTTGGTGCATATCCAACTTATTCAGC
This sequence comes from Zelleria hepariella, assembly GCA_949319315.1. NCBI lineage: Eukaryota > Metazoa > Arthropoda > Insecta > Lepidoptera > Yponomeutidae > Zelleria > Zelleria hepariella. The sequence continues at coordinate 14,452,600 of OX439385.1, forward strand.
TTTGTTTTGCTACAACTAAGTAGTAGGCTTCCGAAGGCGATTCAATTATCTAGGATTCAAATTTTTACCGCAGACGGATAACAGCTGGCAAAACGCGACTACCTACTAGTGGCTCAGTCAAGCCTTGTGATATGATGGCCTTGTCAGGCTTACTATACATACGATGAATTTATAACCAGTAATAAGGTTAATTAACTTTATTTTTAATTCAGTGACTTATATTTTAATTTTATCAAATTCTATTTTTATTCTATTACCTTATTAACTATTGACTTAACTGATGATTTTATTTTTAATTTAATAACTATGACATTTATTATGAAAATTTATATACTTACCTACTTCAGATAATAAACAAATATTTTAAGTTAGGTACACTTATGTAACAAAATGTACCTACTAGTTATAAAGAATGATAATATAATCGATTAATTGACTTGTAATGAAAATTATTAATAAATATTTGAATCTGAATCTGATATTTAAAGCTATAACTAAAAACTTAGATAACTATCAAAGTTAGGTATTTGTCCGTCTGTGGATCAAAAGGGGTCATGCGAGGCGCGCTGCGATGCTGCTATTGCAAAACCCGACGTTGCTACGCGACAATGAGATCGTCGACTCGGTTCATAATCAACTTATCCAGGTAACAAAATTGCAGCTAATAGACTTTTCAAGGCACATTAAATGCATTATCCAGGTTAACTATTTTCAGGCACTGGAGGCACTATAACAGTGTCGGCTGAGTGATCTCAACACTTTACCAACCTATTGTGTTGCCTGCGGCTACGAGTTTCCACGACACAATGTTCTTTCCATAGACAATGGTTTTAAGAAACGTGCTTTTTAAATAATACTTTATCCTGTTACGTGCTCATTGAAACAAAATTTTTAGATGCTTATTTTCACTGACTTCTAAGTAAATTTTCAGGAAGAATGGTGGGAAATGGCAGGAGAGCTATCGGAGAAGCGAGGTGACAGCATCAAAGCTGTCGAATACTACGCGAAGGGGAACAATTTCGCGAGGGCAGTGCAATTGGCACGCGAGGTAACTAACGTTTTTACAGCGTTTGCGTATGCCCTTCTATACAGACTCGTACTGAATATTTAGTTGTGTAACGATTTCTAAATTATAAAAAACTACTGTATTTAGGGGTAAATCTAGGGTTGCCAGACACAAAAATAGAAAAGCCGGACTCGGGTCCTTAAAAAGCCGAACGTTCGGCCCTAAAAGCCGGACACACTGGTTTTTAATTTAAAAAAAAGTTTTTTTGATTTTTATTTAATTCAATTCGACTCTTAACCTTTTCAGTCTCGCCACCCCTTTGACCTCCAAGGAAAGCTGAACTTGCCCCACTTCAAAATGTTATCCAAGTAAACGTTTAACGCAACAATTTTATAATGCTCAAATTAATGAGCGTGCTCCGCGCTACTTCAATCTTAAAGAAGCCTAAAATTCAAGTCTTTTATCTTTTCAATAAAAGCAAAACAAAATAAGATCAGAGGTATAAGGACAAAAAAATACTTATATTCTGAAACCTGAAGTCAGTTCTAAGAGCAGACTTGTATATTTTTGGCCGGACACGATTGTAAAAAGGAGCCGGACATATGGCAACCCTAGGTGAATGGGGCAATGTAGAGATGCTCTATCTCTGAAATTCCATTTGACGCTTCATTCTGGCACACCCCTTTACTAAAATGCAGCTTTATGTATTCTGCACTAGTTGTGCCCGCGACTTCGTATGCGTTTTTACACATTTGACATTCAATTTAAATTCGACTGTGGAGGAAAACTCAAAAGGAAGGTTTTTTTTAACCCCCGACCAACAAAGAGGGGTGTCATAAGTTTGATAGCTTTGTGTTGTGACGGACCAGAGTGATTTTTCAATCTTCCCGCCAACCATTCACAAATGAGAAACTAACATTATTTAAATAACGACATCTAGTAAATAAAGAAAGGACTAAACTGTAATCTTTTATATTTTTGAGCTTTAAAATATCTACATTTAAAATAGTAATGGACTTTAATCTTTATTATTTAAAAGTTACGAATGATCAAAATATTGCTTGAAAAGGAACGTGCTGTCAGAAAACTATAGAAAAAGAAAGGAACGTTAAATATTGCGTTGAACGAAACGTAGGAAATGTCAGGTGTTTAGGAAAATGTAACAGGGTCGTACTAAGGTTCCAGTTATGTTCCAAATAAACACTTCAGTTTTGGAGTATGAGCTTTGCGATTGAAATAGTCCGAAACTATATTTTAAAGAACTTCATTGTCTACATTCTGTAATGCGAGTATAGCAAAGTAGGCATATTAGAAATCTGCGTCTACTATGGGGAAATGATAATGGTCTTCTTTCCTTTGTGGAATTTACAGGTTTCGAGTTGATAACTTGTTGGCTTGGAAGGCAGGCTAATGCAATGCAAGACGAGTAGCGGGTGTTTTCGTGCAGTACTCTGTAAGGTTTACGTATGGGTCTTGGAGAATCGTGGTTTCTGCCTAATTCTAAACAGAACCAGTGATATGGGATTCAACACCTTTATATTGTATGTGATAGCATTCAGACGCAAAACATTAACAGAATTTATGCAAAGATGGCGTTTTTCTCTTATTTCTCTTTAATAAGGGTGCATTGGGGGAAATTAGTGCGAGTAACTAGCATCAATTCATCACACTAGGTATTGTTGCAGACTAAGAGCTAAATTAAGGCCTAATTGGGGATGGAAAAGGAGTAGCTTCAATGAAAATTATTTAAGTAGCCTTAGAGTCCGTCTGGCAAGCATGCGTGCGAGCGTGGAAGCCTGGATTAGGAATGCTAGTCAAAGTTCGGTGGGGGGTGCGACAAATTCTATAAATAGAACGGACTACAGGGAAAAAAGTTTAGTTTTTTCGGGACGCGATTCGAGACGCAGTTAATTTCGGGATGCGATTGGAGACGCATTTAATTTCGGGACGCGATGAGATTAGTTGCCGTGAAAGCTTGAGTTATTTAAGTGAATATCTTTATTTGTGTTTTGTTTATATTTTGCAAATAATTTCAGTAAAATATCAGTATTTCTCTAGTAAATAAATTGAGATTTCAGTAGAGTTTAAAGTGATACTCGTACAGTGAATATTAATTCTTTGCTTGGATAAAGTTGAGCTAAAATAAAATACATAACGTAGAGTCTATCTAAATTAACCAATTTAATTAGAGTGAAACTAAATAAATCAGTGAAACTAAATAAACAGTGAATCTAGTGGAGGCTGCAGGAGCTGGAGGTGTTTGGAGATCCGAAATAGTGATCGGAGCTAAGTATTCTATTCTATTCTATTATTTCTTCTGCTCGGCGATTTAGTTTTAAAGTGAGATAAACTTTTAAATAACTTTTTTTTTACTGAATTTTGTGTCATTTTGTTCTTGTAGAATGGGTCAAGATGATTTACATTGGAATCAATTTAAAGGTCAAGCAAAGCCGTACCTGTTTTCATTTTCTTTACCATGAGGGAAGATATGATTACTCTTCAAAGATTGATTTCGAATAATTCACTGGCTTCATTTAGCAAGTCATAATTTGGTATAATATTCAAACCAAACTTTAAAACAGTTATCTAGTTACTTCATATAAAAACTCTGTGTTTACTGCTTGATGGTAGAAAGTAAATCCATTTCAAGCTAAAATACTAACTCAAAGAGCAGTTAATGGTAGAAAATAAACCCATTTCAAATTTTAAATAAGAACTCAATGTGAAGGGTTCCGTTCAACTCAAAGTGTAGTTGATGGTAAAAAGTAATTCCATTTCATTTTTATATTAACTCTAACTGTGGTTAAAAGGCTTAGTACTTTCTAATGTAGAGACTAATCCTACTACATGATGTATTGTTATAAACACATCTTCTATGTTATAAAATTGTCTATTTCTAGAGAATGATGAAAGAGCTGGAAATGAAAGAACTATCCATTCTAAATTAAATTAAATACAGATTTTCCTACATATAATTATTATGTAAATTTATGGTACTTTGCCTATGTTTCATTACTGGATTTGATAAATTAATTTGCGGAGAATACCTGTTTGCTTCAAAAGTAAGAAACATGGAATTAACTCCCAGTTCAGAATTATGTTCACATATTCACTATGAAGTGGATTAACAAGTAAGGCTCGTCAAGCCATGAAATACCTAGTTGGATGTTGGCAGAGGCATAATATTGCGAGCTATCATCAATAGAGTCAAAAAAACACGTACTGTGAGACTGTGATGAATAGTGTGACGATCCCAGCAAGGCTGGAGGCTGATGCCTTTCAGATCTTAACACTCACTCTGAGTCGGGTACTTTTAACTCTATAAGTTGTGGCAGCATACGTTATTGTCTTAGTAGATATCTCGCTAATAGTTGTTTTATTAGACTTTGTAAATTCATTTTATTCACTACATAAAAACTTCTTTGTGCTAAGCATTTTTAATTCTATCAGTTTAGGCAATTAAATCTAGAAATGAAGAACGGCACTGAAAGAACATTTATCTATTTAATTTACTTACATTGTTTAAAACACTATTGTTATAATCCACTATTTTCATAATCCATCATTTTCACCATTACTTTGTTTTCACTTGAACGGACTCTCCAATAGTTAAATATTTTGCCTAGTAAGATTCTCGGTTATTACAGGTTCATAATGTAGATTCTACCACTAGATGACGATCACGCAAAAGGCCATTATTAATGTTTAATACACGGATAAAGTAAAAGTTAGGTAAGATGTTATCGATTGCCGGGTCCGGGCCTGAGTTAGGTTAGGATAGTTAGGGTTAGTTGATTTTTTAGGGCTTAGATGGGGGGGGACGTGATAATGTGGCTGGCCGTGCCCAGGATTCAGCTATTCGTTGGTGCTAAGCACCACAATTTGTTGTCGTATGCGATTGTGGAAAATGTTTAACGTTGGAGCATCCGTTCAGTACCAATACACTGCTTTATTTCACTTCACTCTTGCACATAGCGTCTAGTTTGTCTTCAGGCGAGGGTTTCTAGGTTGTGGGCGAGTACAGCTGCTTCGTTTTTCTGTTAATATATGTATTTACTGAAAGGAAACAAAGTTTGAGGTTTAGATACTTGGAAGTTCAAGCTTAAAAGGTTGGCAAGCTGATTAAAAGTCGGGGGGGCGAGGGCTTTTAGCTGATTTTATTTACCTGGGTTTTCCACCGGTTTTTCCATAGTTTTCATGTTTTATTCTGGCGTGCCTTCTCTAGCTTTGCGGGTTTTGCAGCATGTTTTCTTCGTTATTCGACGTGCTGATGTGTTGACATTTATATGCGGCGTTCTTCAGAGTTTCTAGGTTGAAGAATGGGAGCAGATCAGCAGATTGCAGGCAGATTTTGTTTCGATTAGAGCACGGACGAGCGTTCAATCAAACAATGTCAAATGACGGGCGACTATTCTCTGATTCTATTGTCTATTCTTGCGAAAGGGGCCTATTTCGGAGTGTGACTGGTAAATAGCAAATTGCGTCGTCGTGCGCCATACAACATGTGAGGACTAGTGAGGAGTAAATCATTAGGCCAGTTGCTATTCATTATTCATTCGTATTTTTATTATTATACTAGCTTTTCCTTATGACTTCGTCCGTGTGGGCTGCAGAGGGAGCAATTATGTGCTTTGCTTTGCTGCTTCGAGTGATGGAGTGATGGTATCTGGCCAATATGTTATTCTGATAATTTTCTATCTCTATTTAAAATTTCATCCAAATTCGTTCAGCCGTTCCTTTAAATTATCTCCATTTTAAATTTCGTCCGGATTCGTTCAGCCGTTTCGCGTGAAATGGTCACAGGCACAAGCACTCACTCACTCTCGGGCTTGATGTATGTATGAGTGAGATAGCTTGTTATTTATGTGTTGATTTTGTGTGTAATTCATGGGCTGTTGGGTTGATTTCTAAAGTATTTGGTGTGACAGTAACACAGAATTTTGCTAACCACATGCGGTGCGGATGCTTTTATTTTGTACGTACCTAACTTTAATTCAATTATTTATGATTCAAGGATAGGCCATGTCTTCAAGAGTAAATTCAAAACATTGACTTTAGTGCAGCTTGATAATTATTATTCAAATTAATTGAAAGTAAATTCACAATCAGTATTATCTATTTGTATATGTTTCAAGACTAGACTTTTAATAACTTTATTTTATGGAAATAAAAAAATAGGGAATTTCATTTACTGACATGTAGCCAAATGGAACATTTAATAGCACCAGTAGCTACTTAGTTAGATCAAAGTTAAATACTCGAATAACATATAATCTATTCAATTACGTTTCGGAGTAGGTACCTACATTTAATGTGATTCAACTTATACATATTTTGATAATACTTATGCGAAGATCTACATGAGACAGCGCGTCAACTTTTATACTCTGACACTATTCAATTATATTACGGGACAGTTGTCTGACGTTCTGTGTGTGTAACATTCAATTCATTCAATAATGCGGTTCATACACAAACTTATTTTTCTTCTCCTAGCTAGGCACCGTCTACAATAAAAAGGGGGAAACTAATGGCAGTCAAATAAAAGATAAACATATGATAAACGGTACAATTTGGGGATGATATTAGGAAATAAATATTTATAAATTTTTCTTAGGGTCCTTGTAAATATTTCACATCATAATATACCCTTGAAATTAATAAAACAGCAGGTTCACTTTCATGTATATTATGTACTATAAAGTTGAGCATTATAAAACGCAATTTTGGCTTGTTTCTACGTTAGTAATATCACAGACCTATTCACGCAATCAACGGGCACGATTTCGTTGATTCCACAACTTTGCATTCTTTCACTACAGGTTGGCTTTTGTGGTCTTTGGCGAATGGTTCCTGAAAGAAAAGAGGTAGAAATTAGATACAAAGGTATTTCACACGGGGGGGCGTTCGTTCGTGGAGATTTGAGTCTGGGGGGCGATTTCGGTCTAATTACCTGGACAGGGGTTGTTTGTCGTCGCTGGGCGAGCAAGGCGTTGAGATTCTCGTCGGATTGCAACTTTGTGTGCAGCTTTACTCTGGATAGTTGATTTCGGACTGCTAGGGACAGTAGCGAGGCTGTAGAGGGTGATGCACGTTGCGAGGACGAGTACAGGATAGCTGCTTCAACATATTTATTCAGTAAATAGTGAGGTTTTATAATTTTTTGTTTGCTAAGCGTTCGCGTGCATGTGAGTTTTGATTTAAATTTTGCTTTGTTTTGACATTTTTCACTTTTGACACATGTTCACAGACAACCAAACAACATTTCAGATTGATATCGCTGATTACATGTACGTTATTATGCGCGATTTCTTCCTTAGAAAATTATTTGTTTTTTTTTTTTTCTCTCTTTCGTAACTAGTACACGGTAATTTCAGAAGACTTATCTGAGTGTTTTATAGTGAAACTTAATTTGAAGTCAGCTGGGTTAACATGTAGGATCATATTGTACTCCGTAGCGTGTATTGTAAGCTGGAGCTGACGAGGTGGCGTTTTGCTAGGGAAGCAGAGTTAGTTGGTTCACTTTAATCTTATAGGCGGACGACAGTTGGACAAGCGGAGCAAGCAGATTTTCATTTCCTTTTAGCATCTTCTAACACTCTCTCTTCTTTTCACTAGGTGCAGTTCCACGGTGTGTTTATTCAAAGATTTCATACGAAACAATCGGTCAATTTTGAGATTTTTATTGTTGTTTCTATCACGATATTTTTCAAATTTTTGCGTGCTGGATTCCGCCCCAAACTACTTATCCAACGTTTAGCAGAACTACATGATTTCTAGCGGATGTGTTTTGATACGGTTATGCGTGTGACGTGTAGCGAAGGTTTTCGTAAAAAGTAAGTAAGTTTTTATGCTAGACGTGCTGCGCAAACGTTCACAGAGTAGTTTTCAATTTTGAGAGACGTCAAACAAGTTTGAGTTTTTACCGGGGGGTGGAAGGAAATTGTGGAAGGAAAAAACAAAAGTTGTGGAGTTTTCGATTGAAAGAGTTATTTCGGTTTGTGAAAGAGTTATGATAAATCGCGTATTGTGTTGCAAAACGAGTGAATGTCTGCTTGTTGATGAGAGCGTGGAATTGGTATCGTCCCTGCAGTGCAGGCTTTCCCATGTCAAGTTTTGCGGTCGTTTTGCTGTGGGAACGTTTCCTGGTAGGGAGGCACAACTCGGGATGAAGGAAGGTTTGTTCTACTGTTTGGTGGCGGCATCTCGCTTCACGCGGTGAAGTGAAGCGAAATGACGATGGCCGATGGTGGGATGAAACTTTTATCGTAACATTGTGCTACCCTAGCTCGTGTTGAAACCCTGTAAGTAGTGTGTTCTGTAAGGAGGGAGTTTCATTTTGGCTTAGCATAGAAGTCTCGGACCAGTTCGGTGACAACAGTAACTTAAATTTTAACCTTGGTTCAAAACTGGCTACGTGAGGTCGAAAATCAAACACGGAGGTATACTTTAATGTCACAGCAGAGTCTTTGAGTTTTATCTATGTATCCAGTTGGTAAGGACTCATTTACTTACATTTTTATTTTAAACTAATGCAGGGTAAGGAATTTTTGTTTAACTGTTTGGTGAAGCTACGGTTGAAGCGTTTGAGGTTCTGGAAACTGTGTACATATTGTTCTTTTCGCAAAAATTCAAGTACCTAGGATCTCCAAAAACATATTGAGACATTTACCTAACTACTTTCATTTCCTAATGTTTGAACCTTGGACAATGTTCCATTCATGTACTTTCCTTCACTTCATAGACTGGGGAGTACCGGGCATTTTTCAGAATTTTAGTAAATATAATTTTGTGCGGGTTTTATTTTGGATAAACAAATTGTACCAAGGTAAAATCATAACAGTAAATTAGCTCAATAACACAAGTTATGAAAAATATTGTCTTTCGAATTATTTTCAAGTATTTTAACTTTTCTTTAACGGGAAAATCTTGCGGATTGCTTTGAAGGTTTTTGTTGGTTAAAATGTTCCTTGGGATGTGACAGTATAAATAAACATTTGACTTAATCTACTTGATGTTAAATAATTATACATGCTTAGTTTAATTCCATTTCATAGAATCATAGGTCATTGTGAGAAAAGTTTACTCAGATTTTATTATGGTTCAATAATATCAAGAGGGTTCCTTAAGCAAACATTTTATTTTTCAGGATTGTACGAGCTAAAGAATGAGGGTAATTCATGTATTTTATCATAGCTAAGGTAGGCTTCATACAGTTTTCTACGGCTGGTCGGCGGGACGCTGTGGCGCGACGGCAGACAAGCAGGCAAACGACCAAGTGTGTGGTGTTTGGAGGAAACTTAGGTATTTATTCTCAAGCTAACTTACCTACCGTTTTGAATTCTATATTATTGTGAAATATTTCTTCAGCAACAGTGTCGTGTTTTGTTTAGCTTCAGTATTGGTGAGGAGTGCACTTAACTTGTGAGGTCATGCTAGGACTTGATCCGTCAGGCCATGTTCATATTCAGGACTTTTTCGTCGTATACAAGCAGGGGACCGGTTCATCATGCACACGTTCATAGGTTGTTTGGCCGTGCTCGGACTGGACTGTTGGGTCATGCTAGCTGCTCGGGTTTTCAGGAGCCTATCGGATTGCTCAGCTCGGTTGCAAGGCGAGGTGTTACTAAGGGAAAGTTGGGGCCGATAGACTAACGTCTCAGCTCAGCTCAGTAAAAAAATCTTTACGCATATTTATTCAGTCAAAGTCAATAACATGTCAAGTCTCAAATCTAATGCATTTGCATAATACCTACAAATAATCTTAGCAACTAAGTTTTAAACTAAACCTACTTAGGGGCACAAGCAGAAGAAGTATCAGTTCGGAGATGTCTGCCTGGTGCTGCGTCAGGTCGTCCACAGCTAGGGGTAGTTGTTGCTCGGGCGGAGTGTATAGTGTGGCGACAGACTAGGTACCTATATTATGTTCTATGTAATTATGTACATCACATGTGCTAGGTTGTTGTTGAAGTGGGGACTTTATGTTAATCAAATTATAACTATCATACAATCTTATGTTGTAGACAATTGCCTAATTAAAAGAATAGATCTTTGCATTTACATTCATGGGAATTAATGGGGTGGGTTGTGCGACGTCCGGTGGGGTAGCGCCTTCGCTAGTGCTGGATGGGTGAGGGGACTGCTCGGTGTTGCGGTGTCTGAGTCATTGTTCGGATGACATCAACGATGGTGGTCTGGTGGTGGAGCGTTGGGTTCGGGGCGAGAGTCCTAGGTTCGATTCCTGGTGCGGACATGTATTATGACTTTTTTTCTAGGCAACTAAACCAATTTATAAAATCTAAAAGATATGCGGAAGGTTTGCAACCATTAGGTTTGAATATTTTATGATCATTCAATAAAATAAAATAAAATTTAACTTAAAAAAATATATAATGTATAGGCTTACCTAAAACTAGATATTAAAATAAAACTTAACTAAAGAAAATTAGGGTCAGGTATTCAATTATTGGTAGTCACATATTTTTAAATACAATTTTGTTTAAAAAAAAAAAATTTTTTTTTAACCTATGTTTTAATATGTTATTCTACGATTTTAAATTTTAGGGTGAGGCATTGAGTTATGGTCCAGGGGAGTAAAATATTATTATCAATCTAATACAGTTTTAAAATATTTTAGACCGAGAACCGAAGGTTGATGGTTTGAGATATGGGGTCAGATGGGGTATTATCGACCACCAAAATCATTTTTTTTTTAACTGGTTAGCAACAAGTCATAAGGAACTTAGTTTTGTAGTAAGGGATCAGTTGTTACGAAATTGACCACATTGCATTGCTTTAACAAAAATTAAATAGAGTTGTGAGAGATTGCGAACGTTGCAAAATTATTGATTATAAATCTATTATGAGTATTCATTGTTAGTTTTGCTATTACTTCAGAACAGTTACAAAATTTGGATTGAGTTAATAAATAAAATACTTTTAATTTTATTATGTAACGCGGACAAAGTAAGGTAGGCATATTTTAAAGGCGAAGGAGACATAGTAAGTTTAGTAAAGGGTTCTCTGAGGTTTGTGCAAAGTAATTATTTCATCTTTTACTTACTGTAAACATTATTTGGGGTCTGTTATTTTTACAAGTGAGGCAGTTATAAGAAAAAAAACGCTGACTTACCTGTACTGATAAAATGTAGTTTAAATTGATTTAGCATTTCTTCCTTAAGTGAGCGTGTGATTAAAATAAGTGGCGTGGTTGTATGAACGTGTGAGCGTGAAAAGTGAATAAAGTTTCAAGAGATGTATGATATAAAATATTATATTTTTATTTTAATGGGGTATTAAATCTTATTTATCTTATTACATGTATGTGAAAGAGGGCTTATTGAAATCAAATGATTCATACGGGAAGAAATCAAGTTTATGAACATCCAAACTTTGAGACACACACACTAACATAGACCTTTCTATTAGATACGGGGCTTAGAATTAGATAAGTTTTTTCAAGAAAACAGGGCCTCATGCATAGCAGTCTTATAGGAAGATCTAACTTTACAAGCACTGAGAAATGAGTCAGTGACTGATATACTTTACACTCAAGTAGGTGCGGAAAAAGAACCTTTATAACCACAGATCTATATGATTATAGGTACATAACTTATCAGTATTCGTCATGATGACAACTCTGTTAAGTCTTAGTCATTAAAATGTGACTGTAATGTTATTATCTTGATATTTTGATACTGTTTTCTAACACATTCATATGATATTTACAGAACATATTCTAGGTTATCTAAATTTTAAATTAATGTTGAGCACATTCATTAAAAATAATCTTAGTTCAATTTTACGGAATTTTCCGTCAGGTTCTCTTCTCGCATCTCCTTGTAACACTCACCAGGTTTTATGATGCAAACTCACTAAATGAATATTGGAATAATGGGGCGAATTTTCATACATGGTAATCTATCAATCTTTAAGGATGATCGGGAGGGCCTACTGGAACTATGTCTACAGAGGGGGAATTTGATTCATTACATGAGCCGGACATATAGCAGATTGTCTTGTATCAAGTTTTGGTCATTAGGATCGGTGTGGCCTCACAAACCCATTCTCTCATCACAGTGGACCCTGGACATCTTGGGCGAGAGGTTGCCATCTATGTATTAGACGTCAGCTGTTCTGATATCCATGTTTTTAGTTGGCTGATTACGAACTGGTTTAAAAACACACCACACACACAAAAAGAATACAGCAAAGGGGAAATGTTCATAAACTAGAATAGAGTCATTTGTGAATGTCATTGAATTTCATTGGGGTAGATGTTTTACTTCAGTGTCTTGCTTTCGTATAACCTCAGGGGGCGCTGTGACGGACCAGAGTGATTTTTCAATCTTCCCGCCAACCATTCACAAATGAGAAACTAACATTATTTAAATAACGACATCTAGTAAATAAAGAAAGGACTAAACTGTAATCTTTTATATTTTTGAGCTTTAAAATATCTACATTTAAAATAGTAATGGACTTTAATCTTTATTATTTAAAAGTTACGAATGATCAAAATATTGCTTGAAAAGGAACGTGCTGTCAGAAAACTATAGAAAAAGAAAGGAACGTTAAATATTGCGTTGAACGAAACGTAGGAAATGTCAGGTGTTTAGGAAAATGTAACAGGGTCGTACTAAGGTTCCAGTTATGTTCCAAATAAACACTTCAGTTTTGGAGTATGAGCTTTGCGATTGAAATAGTCCGAAACTATATTTTAAAGAACTTCATTGTCTACATTCTGTAATGCGAGTATAGCAAAGTAGGCATATTAGAAATCTGCGTCTACTATGGGGAAATGATAATGGTCTTCTTTCCTTTGTGGAATTTACAGGTTTCGAGTTGATAACTTGTTGGCTTGGAAGGCAGGCTAATGCAATGCAAGACGAGTAGCGGGTGTTTTCGTGCAGTACTCTGTAAGGTTTACGTATGGGTCTTGGAGAATCGTGGTTTCTGCCTAATTCTAAACAGAACCAGTGATATGGGATTCAACACCTTTATATTGTATGTGATAGCATTCAGACGCAAAACATTAACAGAATTTATGCAAAGATGGCGTTTTTCTCTTATTTCTCTTTAATAAGGGTGCATTGGGGGAAATTAGTGCGAGTAACTAGCATCAATTCATCACACTAGGTATTGTTGCAGACTAAGAGCTAAATTAAGGCCTAATTGGGGATGGAAAAGGAGTAGCTTCAATGAAAATTATTTAAGTAGCCTTAGAGTCCGTCTGGCAAGCATGCGTGCGAGCGTGGAAGCCTGGATTAGGAATGCTAGTCAAAGTTCGGTGGGGGGTGCGACAAATTCTATAAATAGAACGGACTACAGGGAAAAAAGTTTAGTTTTTTCGGGACGCGATTCGAGACGCAGTTAATTTCGGGATGCGATTGGAGACGCATTTAATTTCGGGACGCGATGAGATTAGTTGCCGTGAAAGCTTGAGTTATTTAAGTGAATATCTTTATTTGTGTTTTGTTTATATTTTGCAAATAATTTCAGTAAAATATCAGTATTTCTCTAGTAAATAAATTGAGATTTCAGTAGAGTTTAAAGTGATACTCGTACAGTGAATATTAATTCTTTGCTTGGATAAAGTTGAGCTAAAATAAAATACATAACGTAGAGTCTATCTAAATTAACCAATTTAATTAGAGTGAAACTAAATAAATCAGTGAAACTAAATAAACAGTGAATCTAGTGGAGGCTGCAGGAGCTGGAGGTGTTTGGAGATCCGAAATAGTGATCGGAGCTAAGTATTCTATTCTATTCTATTATTTCTTCTGCTCGGCGATTTAGTTTTAAAGTGAGATAAACTTTTAAATAACTTTTTTTTTACTGAATTTTGTGTCATTTTGTTCTTGTAGAATGGGTCAAGATGATTTACATTGGAATCAATTTAAAGGTCAAGCAAAGCCGTACCTGTTTTCATTTTCTTTACCATGAGGGAAGATATGATTACTCTTCAAAGATTGATTTCGAATAATTCACTGGCTTCATTTAGCAAGTCATAATTTGGTATAATATTCAAACCAAACTTTAAAACAGTTATCTAGTTACTTCATATAAAAACTCTGTGTTTACTGCTTGATGGTAGAAAGTAAATCCATTTCAAGCTAAAATACTAACTCAAAGAGCAGTTAATGGTAGAAAATAAACCCATTTCAAATTTTAAATAAGAACTCAATGTGAAGGGTTCCGTTCAACTCAAAGTGTAGTTGATGGTAAAAAGTAATTCCATTTCATTTTTATATTAACTCTAACTGTGGTTAAAAGGCTTAGTACTTTCTAATGTAGAGACTAATCCTACTACATGATGTATTGTTATAAACACATCTTCTATGTTATAAAATTGTCTATTTCTAGAGAATGATGAAAGAGCTGGAAATGAAAGAACTATCCATTCTAAATTAAATTAAATACAGATTTTCCTACATATAATTATTATGTAAATTTATGGTACTTTGCCTATGTTTCATTACTGGATTTGATAAATTAATTTGCGGAGAATACCTGTTTGCTTCAAAAGTAAGAAACATGGAATTAACTCCCAGTTCAGAATTATGTTCACATATTCACTATGAAGTGGATTAACAAGTAAGGCTCGTCAAGCCATGAAATACCTAGTTGGATGTTGGCAGATGCATAATATTGCGAGCTATCATCAATAGAGTCAAAAAAACACGTACTGTGAGACTGTGATGAATAGTGTGACGATCCCAGCAAGGCTGGAGGCTGATGCCTTTCAGATCTTAACACTCACTCTGAGTCGGGTACTTTTAACTCTATAAGTTGTGGCAGCATACGTTATTGTCTTAGTAGATATCTCGCTAATAGTTGTTTTATTAGACTTTGTAAATTCATTTTATTCACTACATAAAAACTTCTTTGTGCTAAGCATTTTTAATTCTATCAGTTTAGGCAATTAAATCTAGAAATGAAGAACGGCACTGAAAGAACATTTATCTATTTAATTTACTTACATTGTTTAAAACACTATTGTTATAATCCACTATTTTCATAATCCATCATTTTCACCATTACTTTGTTTTCACTTGAACGGACTCTCCAATAGTTAAATATTTTGCCTAGTAAGATTCTCGGTTATTACAGGTTCATAATGTAGATTCTACCACTAGATGACGATCACGCAAAAGGCCATTATTAATGTTTAATACACGGATAAAGTAAAAGTTAGGTAAGATGTTATCGATTGCCGGGTCCGGGCCTGAGTTAGGTTAGGATAGTTAGGGTTAGTTGATTTTTTAGGGCTTAGATGGGGGGGGACGTGACAGTGTGTGTGTCTGTTTATGTGTTTATGAGGGTGTGCCTGTCTGTGTGTCTGTCTGTGTGTGTGTGCCCTAATCTAAACAATACATTTATGATAAAATATGTTTTATTTAGATTGGGTATCGCCCGTGTAAGATACCAGGAAGCTTAGCATAAGAATTGCCTGGGAAGTATGGGGGTTTATTATCTATCTCCCTCGACGTAGAGTGGGATAGATAAAGTTATAAGCCCATAGATAAGGTCTTACCCATTCTCATGCTAAGCCAGCAAGCAAAGCATAAGGTTGGGTTAGAGCGTATCTACCGCAAATAACTCTGTCTATCCCGCTCTACGGCAAACAAAATATATTTTTTTATATCAAGTTGGGCTCAGTAGAGTAAATATTTAAAAAAAGGCACAAAAAAAAATTTCAACCTCGCGTGGGTTTAAACCCAGAACATTTCGACCGCGACGCAACAGTACTACATTTCTAACATCGATAAACTTTGTCCGACCTCCACCGAAAACCACTCACAATTCCCTCCAGCAAGCATCATAAGGCTGGGTTAGAGCGTATCTATGGCTCTGTCCATCCCGCTCTACGTCAAACAAAAGAGTGAGATACCTATTGTTTTAAACCCATAGATACGCTCTAACCCGGCCTTATGCTACGCTTGTAGAACTAACATTTTCCGCCAAAATAAAATAAAAACAAATGCCGATTTTTCATTTACAATATGCGCCCGAAATGCCAAAAGTCGTAGCGTGCTATTATACAGAGTGTTAAAAGACCGCCAACAAAGCGGGAGACCACGTATACGTATAGTCCTCATCATAACGAACATTTTTGCCCAAGGAACTATGCCTGGGAAATCAACGGTTTCCGAGATAATAAAGTCGGACTTTTTTTTTTTTATCAGAAATGTGTTCAGTATCACGTTCTTAACATACCTTCTCAAGAAGCCATATCAAAAT
Organism: Zelleria hepariella; assembly: GCA_949319315.1. Lineage (NCBI taxonomy): Eukaryota > Metazoa > Arthropoda > Insecta > Lepidoptera > Yponomeutidae > Zelleria > Zelleria hepariella. The sequence goes on from OX439385.1 coordinate 14,468,849, forward strand.
TATGGATATTTCTTACAAAAAATCAAGTTAAAATTGCAACCCGCAATGTAGGTTTTCGAGAGAATGTGGTTCAAAGTCGGACTTTTTTTTTTTTTTTTTGCAGAAATATGTTCAGTATCACATTCTTAACATACCTTCTGAAGAAGCCATATCCAAATTATGAATATTTCTTACAAGAAACGAAGTTAAAATTGCAACCCGCAATGTATTCTAAACATCGGATAGCCTAAGTTACTCCCAGAAACGTGAGTTACGACCATGTTAAGTTTGGTTAAAAACTATTCAGCGGTGTTCGCGTTTATCGTGTTCATACAGACAGACAGACAGACAGACAGACAGACAGACAGACAGACATAAACCGTTTTTTTTGCATTTTTGGATTCAGTATAGTTTACTTAGTAACCCCTGCTAGTTTTTTTCTAAAAATATTCAATGTACAGAATTGACTTCGCTAGAGTTTTATTATAAGTATAGAAGAAGATTGAGTTCTAGGATGATGTAAATGTTCCCTTCAGGCTTGTCCCGGCGAGGTGACCAGGCTAGAGGGCGCGTGGGGAGCGTGGCTGGTGACGTCACGGCAGGCGGGCGCGGCGGTGCCCCATCTCATAGAGGCGGGCGAGACTCGCTCCGCTCTCGCAGCGGCTCTGAAGGCACACCATTATAAGAAGGCTATGCAGATTGTTCAGGTAATGGTCTCTAGCTAAGCAATTTAAAAATTACCCTGTATGTGCCAACTTTTAAAATACTTTTGTCAACGTGTCTGGGTGATTGACTTTTTGATTTTTCAGGTTATAGAAGATAAGGAATCTATCAAGGAACAATGTGAGCAGTTGGGAGATCATTTCATCTCTACAGAAGTAAGCAAATTTTGTACCTAAGTAAGTAAATACCTGACGTATGAGAGTGAGTTTTCACGCTAGGACATAACATCAATAATCTCAAAAGTAAGAATCATACGTATTGGAGAGTATAATGATAATCATTGTAATGTCTTATAATATGGGTCCATGAAACCTAAAATAAATTTATATTTTATTTGATTATTATTTTTTGCACCTTCATGCTCTCGTACGTAGATACCTAAGGTGAGAAAACATTGAAATCAATAACCCTATTTTTAGGATTGGGAGACGGCCGAGCGTATTTTCAGCGAGTGCGGTATGGCAGACCGCTGCGTCCGCGCATACAACGCCGCGGGCCGGTACAACGAAGGGTTAAGGTTGGCCGCTCGCCACTTGTCCGAAGAAGAAACTAGGGATATCTACATACCGCTGGCACAGCAACTGAGGCAGGAAGGTAGGTGAAAATTGACATTAGGGATTTTATAACACTCATTGTAAGGGTTCAGTAATCAATAAAAGTAAGTCAAACCATGCAAAAAATAAAAAAAAGGTTCAGTAATGATTTCTTAGTCATGCTATTAAATCAGGCACGTGAAGTGATTATCTGCCTACCGTTCTATGTACCTCTTTTTTTTCTTTCTCTTGCTTCTCTCTAGCAGAAAAAGTTAAAAGATAGGTATAAGTCTGAAGCGTGATAAATATGTATAAAGTATAAGTTTTTACGGTTCGCTGGTTTTTATTTATTTATGTGTTTCGTTTTAGGTCAACTACGCAAAGCTGAGCAGATTTACATTGGCCTCGGCGAGCACGACGAAGCCATTTCTATGTACAAGGTACTCTTACCTACGAGCTTTTTGTCTGTGTGTTTAAAAAGTGATTGAACATCTCGGTAAAGTAGTTTTGTTTGGTTTGGGCAGGAGGCGTCGCAATACGAAGCCATGTTGCGTCTCGTGGCTGCTCACAGAAGTAATTTACTCGAAGCAACCCGCAAACATGTAGCACAATCACTCCATGCCAGCGGTGATTTGCGGGCCGCTGAAAACTACTACATTCAAGCCGGTAAACTGCTTTTCGTCTTACTTTTAGCGTCATACTATTAATCTCTAACTTTTGTTATGGTTGTTTGTCTAGAGTCAACTAATCACTTTTTTCTAATTCTGCGTATTATTCTTATTTCTACGTCTTCTAAAGTTATTGCCTTCTAGTCCATCATCCTTCATCCTTGCGGTGTCTCTCAGGGCTCACCACTTCCACTATCATAACTAACAAAAACCTAAAAGAGAGATCGGCACTCATAGATAACGCTCACGATTAGCGTCTGTATCTTTAATATCCACCTTGGAAATTTTCAGGCGACTGGAAGAACGCCATCCAGATGTACCGGACGGCGAACCAATGGGAGGGCGCGGAGCGTGTTGCGCGGGCGCACGCCCCGGCCGCTGTCCAACAACAAGTGGCGCTGCTATGGGCGGGGGCACTTGGGGGCGCTGCTGGGGCACGCTTGCTTGCGGCAAGAGGCCTTGCAGCGGTGGGCGCGCGCTGGGCGCTGCAGGCTCAGAGGTACAACACAGGGAGTGCTACTGGGGCGCTCAGGAGCTTGATTGTGAACAGGACGATCGGGAGCGCTACTGTGGGTGGGGCGCTCGGGGCGCTACAGTGGGCGGGGCGCTCGGGGCGCTACAGTGGGCGGGGCCCTTGGGAGCGCTACTGTCAAGAGGGCGCTCGGAGGCGCTACTATGGGTGAGGCATTCGGGGCGCTACAGTGGGTGGGGCGCACGGGGGCGCTACTGTGTGGGGTGCTCAAGGTGTCCGGGGGCGCTGCTGAGGGTGAGGCTCTCGGGATCACAATGTTTTAGGGAAACATTTTCTTCAACCGTAGAGTCTGCTAGTACACTACATAGTTGGTTAGTTGACTTCTCCGTGTACCCGCAAGATCGGTCCCAATAAGTTCCTACTCCCCAGATGGGACATCGCGACGGAGCTAAGCTCGCTGGGCGGCGGCGTGACCAAGCGCGAGGTGGCGCGGCACGAGGCAGCCGCGCTCGCCGACGACCAGCCCGAGGAGGCGTCCGACGCCTTCGTGCGAGCGGGAGCGCCGGCCGACGCGGTGCGCATGTGGCTGTCTCGCTCGCACCACCACCGCGCGCTCGCCCTCGCCGAGCAACACGCGCCGCACATGGTAACAAACAAACAACCACACATAATATTGTAACAAACACACACATTGTAACAAACACACACGTGGTAACCACACGCATGGTAACAACCACACACATGGTAACACATACACACATGGTAACAAACACACACATGGTAACAACGGGACAGATGGTAACAACGGGACAGATGGTAACAACCACACATATGGTAACAACTCCAAACAACATGGTAACAACCATACACATAGTAACAACCACACACATAGTAGCCACCACACACATGGTAACAACTACACACATGCTAACTTCCACACAGACGGTAACAACGACACAGATGGTAACACCCAAATAGATGGTAACAACCACTTAACATGGTAACAACCACACACATTGTAACAACCACACACATTGTAGCAACCACACACATAGTAACAACCACACACATTGTAGCCACCACACACATGGTGAACATACACATGGTAACAACCACACACATGGTGGCAACAACACACATGGTAGCAACCACACAAATAGTAACAACCGCACACATTGTAGCAACCACACACAAACATGTGGGCTATTCCGACAAAATAAAAGTAAGTGAAACCGTTAAAGCGATATAAAAACCACACACATGGTGAACATACACATGGTAACAACCACACACATGCTAACAGCCCGAGTGCGAGCTCCCACTATGGGCGATGCGGTTGTTTCATAAATTGGTCAAAAACAGCGTTCACCAGGTACACACGGCAACAAACACAAAGACGTATTCCAAGCTCCGTGTTCAAACTCAGTGAGAGTCTTTTGTTTCCGCAAACAACTAACTGCACCATCGCGGCGCATCATGGCAGGCTATATTTGGACGTACAAAGCGTTGCGACACTCTTTTGTTTGATAGAGAACCTGAAATGCCTCAAAGTGAGTGATATGCCACAGACACCTTGTTATCGCGTTTAAAAAATTCCCGACATTTTGACTTCAAATAAGAATATCTCATAAACGGGTGAACCGATTTTGATAAAACATTTCTAAGAACACCTGCTTTCAAATGAGGTGATGCACAGACAGACAGATAGACACATCCTCTCACACACACATAGCGGTCTAACTTTTAACACCCTTCTTTTTGCGTCAGGGGTTAAAAACCACAGAAAACAAAAAACTGGTACTTATATAATTTTAGGCCATTAAAAATATCTATTAAAAATGTTGAGGGGACTTCTTTCTTCTCATCAAAATAGGTCGAAAAGATTGTGAAGTGCACATTTAGCTAGTTTTGTTTAGCCCTTAAATAGTAAAATTTATTTGTTTGGCCAATTAATTCAACATCACTCTATGTATAGTGCGAGTGTCGCTATATTGGCTCTGTTCATCAAGAGTTGTGTTATGAGCCGTCACAAGCCTACTCCATCTAAAACAATGTCCCAGGCACTGCGGCGCCGAGTGGTCTCTTCACCCATCTACAGGTCGCACTCTCAGTCAATAGCGGAACGTTAAGTAGGCTGTCTACTGATAAAAAAATGGAGTGAAAAAAATATCAGCTGTTCCATACAAAACGTCGACTCAGTACTGCGCCAAATGTATGAAACAGCAGATATTTTTTTCGCTCCATTTTTGTCGCCACCTAGTTCAAGTTCTTTGTATTGATCAGTAGATAGCCTACTTAAAGTTCCGCTATCGACTTAGAGTGCACCCTGTAGTGTGAGTGAAGGTGCCACTGGACGCTGTATAAATTAATGATCTCATTACGTAGATGCAAAGGCCTTAGTAATGATGGTGATGACTCCAACTGTTCCTCAGGTAGAGGAAGTGTTGGTGGAAGGCGCGCGCGCCGCGGCCGAGCGCGGTGACTTGGCGCAGTTCGAGGCGCTGATGATCCGCGCGAACAGACCTCGCGAGGTGGTGCAGCATTATAAGGAGCTCGGTAAGTAAATTCTGCGACAGGCTACGACAGTGGCGGATCCAGGATTTTGGTTAATGAGGGTAGGTTTTTATCAAGATACAGTAAAGACAAAAAAGCATGTACACATTTTGGTGGCGTTCTGCAATCGAGTTCTGCGTTCTGGGACCCTAAATGAGTCGATTTAGAAAGCAGATTTGTTTTTCATGGAGGGACGCATTTGGGGGAGGCTTGAGCCCCTTAGAAGCCCCTTAGCCCCTCTGAAGAGAATTTGGTTGATATTTCTCAATAAAAATAAATAAAATTGCTGTAGTAAATGTGTATTGCGTGACAGTTGGAGGCTAACAGAAAATCAATATAAAAAACAAAAGAAGATAACATTAAAAGAAAAAGAAGAGTCTGAGGTATACTAGGTATAAAAAGTAAAGAGGCGGTGTACATTTTGCCAACACCCTCTGAATCCGCTACTGGGCTACGATACCCTTTTTGTTTGATGCCGCTCGCAATAAGAGTTACCTTGGGGTATGCTAACGTGTATCTAACCGAACCTGCCTAGGTATGTACAAAACAAAGTAGAGTAGCCTACGCGCGACACAAAATAGCCTACTTTGGTCGAAAGCATAGGGTTTTCCCCATTATTATTTCAACGGGCAAGACGCCGCGCGGCGCGCGTTCGCTATTCACACAAACATAGATCTAAGTTTTATTTTTATAATACTTACATAATGGTCAAGTACGTGTATTTTGAATGTGCTACGAAAATTATGTAGCATTCGCGTAGCACAGTGCAGCCCCAACGATATCCCCAGCGAACTGGATAACATGGAACAACTTCTTCAAGAAAAAACCATCCTCTAACACGGCACACGCATCTACGCGCGCAGGTTGCGTTGTCAAAAATATTTTAAACCAATAAGAAAATAGGAAACTCCTTGATTGGTTAATTGTTTACGCGCCATTGATGTCATTGGGCTTTTCACAGTGACAGCGTCATGCCATGCTGCAGAGGTCAAAAGCTTTGCACAGATTATATTTCATAATCTGTCATCGTGAACTGTAAAAGTTTCTATATATACAAACAGAAAATCTGTATGTTTGTCTGTTTTCGTATAAATCTGCGGTTATACATCTATATGTATAACCGCAGATTTATACGTACCTAATATTGTCTAATGTTTATTTGATTGTTAATATGACAAGTGGGCAAGACACCTGGCGAGACGTACCGATGGCAGATGGACAAAGTTCATTGCGGAATGGCGACCCCAAGGGGATGAGATCGGTTGGCAGACCACCAGCCAGATGGTCCGACGACATAGCCCAACTCTTTAGACTTTACACTCGGAAAACCGTGGTTGCGCCTGGCACAGGATCGTGAGAGCTGGCGTAAGCATGAAGAGGCCTTTACTCAGCAGTGGGTGTTAAAGGGCTGATGATGATGATGATATAACAAAAAAGAAAGTCTGCTCGGAATCCAATGCTGTTCATTCCGTTCCAGACGGATTGCTCCTACCCATCGCCGTTTTCGTGCAGGATCTTTAGGAAGTCTAAGATAGTAAAAATCGAACAATACAACATTATCTCCGAAAAAAAATGAAATGGCGGTAAGCAAAGCCGAGGGTAAAAGTTTCATAGTTCCGTTTTATGAGTCCAAGATAATCGCACTGATGAATTTATCATGTTAAAACATACTAAGACGGCGAAGACCTCAAGCAAAGCCACGGGAAGAAGTTAGTTTCATATTTTTATTTGGGTTTATTAAAATTTGTGAATAAAAACGCTACAAGACATTACTTCCGTATGGTAACCGATACCCACTGCTTTGTGGTGCACATCAGCACGGCTTTTGCATCATTTTACAGCACATGAAGTCATTTTCTATAGTTTATTATTCACGACAAAATTTGACAACATTGACGTTTTCTCGGTCATGTCTGTCGAACTACTAAATCGTGAGAGGAACCATTTTGTAGGCTCCGCCCACACAGGAACCATTTTCGTTAGGTCATTTCTCAGGGCTAATGCGGTCTCTATGTTATCTTCCGCTCGCTGGATATCCCTTAATAGGATAACATTTTACGAAAAATGCTATTTTTTTCATTGCATGCAGCGGGGGGAGCATGACTTTTATCGGGGCGGATTTATCCAACAAAATGGCGGTTTATCAGCATTTTTGACGTCTATAGTGGGTTATATTATATCGCTCTCGACGATCTCGGCCTCGATAAAAGTCATGCTACGGGGACAGGTGGCATTTTTATTTGTATCGCTAGCCTATAGGGTGACCTCCTACTTGTATCGGCATGCATTACTGGTGAACTTAGTCGTTTATCTCGAGCATTCAAGGACGTTGAGGAAATTAAACGAGGCTTTTACAAAGTGCTGCATATTTCAGAGCTCTGGGAAGAAGCGGCGCGAGTGTCGAGAGAATACCTCCCGGATAGTGCAGAACCAGTTCCAACTGCAGTTCCTCCTTTGCTTCAACGCGCCGCTGATCACGCTGACAGGTAAGTTTGTTGTCTACACCGAACTAAATCCCATAGAATCCGCATTACGTATAAAATCACAATAAAAACTTCTCCCCACAGAAACAAATGATATCAGCAATAGAACAATACGAAACATCATTTCGACCATACGTCTAATATTAGAATGTCAACCTTATTGCATTAGTGTACAGTTTTCTACGAGCAAATAAGCTCCCAAAGGCAGTTTGGACATCTATTTTTCCAGACACATTTCAGAGTTCTATGTTGTATCTAGTTTTATCCTTGATCGAAGGTTGTCTATTATTGTTAAATTTTTTTTTGCAGGGATTTTTGTTGTTCTTTTTGCAGGGATTTTTGTCGTTTTGTCGTATTGGAAAGCTTATTGTCTAAATAGACCATGGCTCTGTCCTCTTTTTTATTTACTAAGACTATTACTATTACTAAGACTCCGCTGTTCGTCCGTCTGACTGTCTGTCTGTCTGTCACCACCAGGCTTTATCTCATAAACCGTGATAGAAGAAACAGTTGAAATTTTCACAGATGATGTTTTTCTGTTGCCATTATAACAACAAATACTAAAAAACAGAATAGAATAAATATTTAAGGGGGCTCCCATACATCAAACGTGATTATTTTGCTGTTTTTATAGATAATGGTACGGAACCCTTCGTGCGCGAGTCCTACTCGCACTTGGCCAGTTTTTTTTATAAAGGCTACACTAATATTATCCAGTTTAAAAAAAAAAAAAAGTTAGTACTGAAATATGGAGTTATTATTTAAAATCAGCGTGAAACCAGCATTTTCATCCTCCGATTGTTGTGTACCAGATGCATAAACAACCCCTCCCGTTTCAGAGGAGAATGGTGGGAAGCAGTAGAACTTCTCTGCTCGGCGAGTGCGGCCGGAGCGTCGGGCGGAGCGGTTCGACTAGCGGAGCGAGCGGCGCTGCGGGCGGCGAGACTGGCACGGGACCACTTGGACCAGCCGCGCCGCCGCGCCGCCGCTGAAATGCTGGCACAAAGGTGACACATACTACATAGCTCTGGCACAGAAGAGACACACTAGCTCTGGCACAGAGGAGACACACTAGCTCTGGCACAGAGGTGACACACACACAGCTATGGGGCTGATCTGCAGCCGGAGCGTCGGGCGGAACGGTTCGACTAGCGGAGCGAGCGACGCTACGGGTGGCGAGACTAGCACGTGACCACTTGGACCAGCCGCACCGCCGCTGACATGCCGGCACAGAGGTGACACAACTACATAGCTCTGGCACAGAGCAGACACACTAGCTCTGGCACAGAGCAGACACACTAGCTCTGGCACAGAGCAGACACACTAGCTCTGGCACAGAGGTGACACACACTTAACTATGGGGCTGATCTGCGGCCGGAGCGTCGGGCGGAGCGGTTCGACTAGCGGAGCGAGCGGCGCTGCGGGCGGCAAGATTAGCACGGGACCACTTGGACCAGCCGCGCCACCGCGCCGCCGCTGACATCCTGGCACAGAGGTTATACACATAGTACAAAAAGCAAAAAAAAAAATACTTTTTAGAACCAACAAACATATTTAATTTTCATTCCATTTCATAGCACTCGTACCAAGGTAACACAGCTCGTACAGGTAACAGCTCTAGCATAGATATGACACACTTATTTCTGGTGAATCCTAAAAGCATAGTTTTGTCCGAAATACTGTATAGGTTATCGTTTATTGGACCTGCTACGAAAATCGTAGCATTCGCGTAGCACAGTGCTACGAGGCGTAGCACATCGAATTACATCATATTTTTTATATTTTTAACACGTTTATTTGCTTAGGTTTGCAGCAATCGGTCAGAGCGACGTGGGGGAGCAACTTCGCGTGGCATTGACCGATGGCGACGCGGCGGATGAAGATGCAGCTGCAGGTACTAATATTTTTAGCTTATTTTAGTTTCAGCTTGCAATACGTGTTTTTTTTTATATTTTAGTTTTATTTTAGTATCATTCATATAAATGGCTATAGTTAAAGTTTCTTGAAGTATATAAAAACCTATAGTTTCTTAGAATATCTCGTTAAATTAGTACAAGCATAAAAAAGTACGCAAAGTAAGGCCTTGTTCCCATAACAGGCGCTTAGCGCGCGTTTACATACATTTTATTCAGGCCGTACACATGCTAACGCGCGTTTTTATGTATGTAGCTGTAAACGCGCGTTTCAAAAATGCGCGTTAAGCGCCTGTCATGGGAACAAGGCCTAAAAACAATGACACAGAACAAAACAAAAAGTTGAAACTATAACGAGTACCTACATGTATTCGTTATTAAGAATTTGTAGACAATTATTACAAATTACCATATTGATTAAGCTACGATTTTTTTTAAACAATTGAATTAAGAACTCTGCCGTATACGGCCTGGTATTATGCATCGTATTGTGTTACGGTTTCCAGCTACTCTAAATTGAACTGTAAATAGTAACAAAAAAGGATAGCAAAATTAAAAGGTTTATCAAAATCACCTATTTTTCCGTACCCATGTACCTACATTTAGTTAGAAAGCCTGAAGACAAGTGTTATTTTGTTTTTAAGTTTATAAATTGTATCTTAGGAGGCTCAGCAGAATCTGAAGAAGAAGAGCCGGGTGTGACAGCAGCGGGCACGGAAAGCGGCGATGGCACGGAAGCCTTGGAACGATTGGCACGGGCTGGCCAGTGGGAGCGGTGTCTGGCACAAGCAGGCCCAAGGGCCCATCACTATGCTCTCAGATACGCCGTGTATCTCTTCAAGGTACACTCGGTGAGTGTATTCGAATGTAGACCTAGCACCATCGCTTTAAGATTATTCTTCGAGTGATTGGCACGGGCTGGCCAATGGGAGAGATGCTGGCACAGGCCGGGACAAGGGCTCACCACTATGCGCTCAGTCCCGTGGATTCCCTAAAATATCCAACGTAAAAATCACCTAAACATTTATAATAAGTTGAAAAAATTCACTCGGGACAGGACTTGAACCCGCAACCTCTCGCATCTCGTGTAGATTAGTGCAAACTAATCACACCAGGAGGCGCCCCCCGTCCAGTTGACGGAGACTAGTTGAAGAAATTCGCATCGACAGTTACTTGATTCGGTAGCTCAATTGGTAGAGCGCCTGCACGGTATGCGAGAGGTTGCGGGTTCAAGTCCTGTCCCGAGTGAATTTTTTCAACTTATTATAAATGTTTAAATTATTCCCTAGCACGGGTTAGTGCTTTAGAAAAAACAAAAAGTAGTAAAAATCACCGTTTATAAATGTAAAAAAAAGATTGTTCATTTCAATAAGGGCTATTCTCGAGTGTTTTGATGCTCGACGGTTAAGTGTTTTTTTTTTAGAGAATAGAGGCGCAGATACGCCGTGTATCTCTTTCGAAAGCAGATTCCGTTAACTTAGGTTTTAGATATTGACTAGTTGTGCCCGCGACTTCGTATGCGTTTTTACACATTTGACATTTAATTTAAATTCGACTGTGGAGGAAAACTCAAAAGTAAGGTTTTTTAACCCCCGACCAACAAAGAGGGGTGTTATAAGTTTGACAGCTTTGTGAGTGTGTCTGTATAAGTGTTTATGAGGGTGTGTCTGTCCGTGGCACCGTAGCTCTTAAATGGGTGAACGATTTGGAAGCTTTAGGTTTTTTTTTTAAATTTGAAAGCAGGTTTTCTAGCGAATGTTCTTAGTTATGTTTTGTCAAAATTGGTTCAGCAATTTATTAAATATGCTTATTCGAAGCTAAAATGTCGAGGGTATTTTAATAGTTATTATTTCTTAACTTGCGGTAGCAGGGCTCAAAAGAAAGCAATAGAATAAAATAGAATAAAAACCCTAATCTAAACAATACATTTATAAATTTAATAATAAATATGTATTGTTTACATAAAGGTATCGCCCGTGATAAGATACCAGGAAGCTTAGCATAAGAATTGATTAGGAAGTAAAAGGGTTTATAATATGTATCTCCCTCGACGTAGAGTGGGATAGATAAAGTTATAAGCCCATAGATAAGGTCTTACTCATTCTCATGCTAAGCCAGCAAGCAAAGCATACGGCTAATAACTCTGTCTATCCAGCTCAACAATAAACAATAGTTATTTGTTATGCAAGAATGCAAAATTATTGTTTGCGGCGAGTGCTTGTATTGAATACCCAGCGGTGTTAAAAGACCGCCAACAAAGCGGGAAACCACGTATTTTCCTCATCATAAGGAACATTTTTGCCCAAGGAACTATGCCTGGGAAATCAACGGTTTCCGAGATAATGAGGTTCAAAGTCGGATTTTTCAAAACTTTTTTTATGCAGAAATGTATTCAGTATCTAGTTCTTAAGAATCCCCTGAAGCTCTGCAGCCCTCTCGCTCGCACTTTTCAACATTTTAATTGATTGTAAGAGAATGATTAAATTTTGGACGATAAAATATAGTTGCAGACATAGATAATAAAGCTATCGACGTTTAACACCATGTATAGTCCTCATCATAACGATAATTTTTGCCCAAGGAACTATGCCTAGGAAATCAACGGTTTCCGAGATAATGAGGTTCCAAGTCGGATTTTTTTTTCCGGAAATACATTTTTTTTTTCCGGAAATGTGTTCTGTATCACGTTATTAACATATCTTATCAAGAAGCTATATCAAAATTATGAATATTTCTTACAAAAAACGAAGTTAAAATTGCAACCCGCAATGTATTCTGAACATCGGATAGCCTAGATTGTTCCCAGAACCAGGACTTATCACGGTCCTAAATTTGACTGAAAACTGTTCAGCGGTATTCGCGTGATGAGGTAACACACAGACAGACAGACAGACAGACAGACAGACAGACAGACAGACAGACAGACAGACAGACATAGACCGATTTTTTTGCATTTTTGTATTCAGAATAGTTTACTTAGTAACCCCTGATAGTTTTTTTCTAAAAATATTCAATGTACAGAATTGACTTCGCTAGAGTTTTATCATAAGTATAGATAGATAGATGAAGTCAGTGATTTTTTCAGGCACGACAAAATGCTGCTACATTTTTTGACGGTACATTTATTTGTCAGCTTTTATAACACTTTTGTAATAGTATGTTAGCTATGGCAATGTTAGTCTCAATTTTAAAATGCTCTAAGATTAATCAGATGCAAAAATAGTAGTGTTGGCATCGTAGCAAGCTCTACGAGCGCTACGCTGATGCTACGGCGTAGAACATCGCTACGAACATAATATTAATTGCGTTAAATTGTTCCGGTTAAAATGAAATTCTTTCTTTTCCGCACAAAAAAGGACACAAAAAAGTAGCTCATATAATTTGAAAAGGGATAATCTTTGAGCGTGCAAACATCACCCTATTAAAGTTAATTCGTTCCAGCGCACAGAAAACTTGAACGTGGAAAGCGAAGAACCAAACGAAGGTCTTTCCCTAGCCATCGAAGTGTTACGTCGTCACATCAATACCGAGAGCTCGCCGGGCGCGGGGGAAGCCCCTTTGGCGAAGGCAGTGTGTGCGGAACTTTTGGCGCGAATCTCGCTCACGCCGCGCGCTCACAGCGCCTTGCGGGATGTGTGCGAACTTTTGGCTGCGCTCAATGCTGATCAAAGGACTCTGCAGGTGAGAATATTATATATCTTCTTCAAAAGTGTATTATTTAAATGTTTGACTCTTTTCTCGAGAACTGTGAACCTTATCGTCATAATTTTATGTCATAAAGAATTCGTTTCTTCGAATTTTCTATCATAAAGAAGTGGAACGGTTAACGCTTGGTGCCTTGAAGAATAATTATTATTATCCTGCCCTGTTACTGTCTGACTAACGTTGTGCATTGCATGGCTATTTTTAGTTCTCCAGTCCATCCGAAGGTTGTCTGGAAGAAATTGCTCCTAGCGATAAGACCGTCATTATGTGCTTAGGTTAAGAAAATTCTCGTAAATATTTCATTTTTGGTGTACAATAAAGTGTTACTATCTATCTAATTATAGGACCCAGCGCGTAGTATGTTGGCATTGGTCCCTAATAGAGAGAATAAGAATAGGCTAGGTTTCATCTTATAAAGCGATTTCTCTCATGCCTCCATTGTTTACGGAAAAGCAATAAAAAATGGAAACTAGAAGATTGCTGTTTGTCTCTGCTATCATATATTTTTACTGCTAGTGGTGTGCGGTAAAATCTTATTTTTGTTCCTAGGCTGGTGCTCTTATGTTGGCGTTACACGTGCCTCAAATAGCGGCAAAGGCTGCTCGGGCTCTGCCCCGCTACTGTGATATCATCGTTGCTGATGCTGGTAAGCCTAGAATCCATACTTTATCTTATATATCTGTATTTTTATTTATTCTAAGCTGACTTTGCCATTCTAAGCTGACTAAGCCTACTCCATGTAGGTACTAAAATAATATTCCAGGCACTACATCTTCTGAGTAGCTTGTGATTGTGTAACAATGTTCATTCTTATCTTGCCCTGTTACTGTCTGACTATGGAATCAAACGTTGTGCGTTGGATTGCTCTATCTGAAACACGTCGCAGATACTCCTCCCATCTAGTGAATATCACGCTGCATAAATGAATCTATAACTGAACAAAATAAAAAATAAAAAACAAAAACAAATTAGTTTTTTTTATAAACGCCTTTTCGATTTAGATGCCATCTAGCGAAAAAGTTTCTCCATTAAGTCACCTTTCAGACACAAAAATAAAAAACAAAATCGGTTCACTCGTTTGGAAGCTATGATGACACACACATACACAAAAACACAGATACACACTTCAAGCTTATAACACTCCTCTTTTTGCGTTGGGGGTTAGAAATAGACGCAAATGATTTAGTTTTTGCATGGTCCACTTTTGTTTGTCCGCAGCGTTCTACGCAGCTGGCAAGGCAGTGCGCTCGGAAGGCAGTGCGGGCGCGCGCGAGGCTTTCGTCCTGTTGAACCGGAGTCTCGACCTCACCGAGGCGGCCGACGACGACTCGGCTCATCTACTCGACTATACGGACTTTGGTAAACATCTCCATTGGTCGTTGAACTAAATACAAAACTGTTACTTATTACTTTAAGTTCAACTCTGAATTCACGAAAAACATGTTAGATGTATGTATACTGATACTGAATACCTAATACATCCCCATGCATATTTTCGAGATTTCATAGTGGCATCACAAGAAAAGTGCTGATTTCAACAAAACAAATAATTACTACAGATGTTTTCATAACTGTAACATCTATCCTAAGTTTGTTCATTTCTCCTTTACTTTTGCTCGCCCATTTTGTAATATCATGGTTTACTTAGCTTATTGAATTTTAGTGGCCACAGTGTGAAAATCGTGTAATGAATGTTTGATACAGAATGCACGGACTGGCCGCGCAATCCAATGCTGCTACAATCCGCGTGTCTGAATGGAGCGCCGCTCGAAGAGATCCGCGAATGGGTGTTGGCCGTGTCCATGGATCAGGCGGTGGAGCAGGTCAGTTAATCACACAAGCGGTGGTGGTCTAGTGGGTAGAACAGTGGACTCTGAAGCAAGAGGTCCCAGGTTCGATTCCCGTTTCTGGCATGTATCTATCTATGACTTTGTTTAATTTCAAAGTTACGTACATTTGTGAATTTGTAGTAGCAATACCACTCGCTAACTGTGAAGGAAAATATCGTGAGGAAACCCACAGCTTTGTTGGCTCCACGCTTTGTTGACTTGTCTTTCCTGTGGGCTAGACCGACTAAGCTTTTAGGATGGTATAGGTGCTGGGCAAGCCTTCTCTATCTAACTAAAACAATGTCCCAGGCACTGCAGCGCCGAGTGGTCTCTTCACCCATCTAGTGTGAGTGAAGGTGCCACTGGACGCTGTATAAATAATCTCATTACGTAGGTAGAGGGAAAGGCCTTAGTTTCCTTACATTAAGACTACCGGTGTCGACGATCAAAATATTTAAAAAGTCGTAATAACAAGAATTTTCCGTCATTTTATACTAACATGACAGTTCTATACGTCAGTTTACTGACTAAGATTATGGGATAGACTATAATCGGCGAACGAAAAAAACATGGAAGTATTTCTTCAAGCTAATTCATCCTTTAAAATCGGCACACTTTTATGGCAATATTTTAAACCAATAACAAAACAAGAAACTCTGTCATTGGCGGATAGGTTGTCGTCGCTATAGATGTTATTGGACGTATTATACTGACAGTGTCAAACTGACGTCTTCTCTATCTATACTCTATCCACGGAGACAAGTTAATATAGCGTTCTCTCTGTTACGTAATACCACAAAAATGACAAAGACAAAAAAAAACAGTGGGCGTAAACCCTTCTGAATGCTCGTACACACTGCGCTGCTTTTTGCGAGAGTATTTTGCGAATTTGTAATTTTTTTGTGACAGTTTTTTCTATAAATAAATTCAGAAATAAAAACAATAAGTGTCGTAAAAGCTAATTATCGTCTGCGGGTAATCATTCACTAATTTCTTGAACAACCGCGTCAGAGCCAATTTTTATCAACAATGAACAATAAGTCTAAAGAACACATCAGGTCACGGAACAATAACGATACGGATAAAATATGCACAGCACACAGCGCGTCTGCACAGTACGGGTACCACAAACAGACTAAAATGTACACGTACTCTGTACACTGCATTAACCGTCATCGCTGACGTTTCCCTCTTAACTTGTCACAGTGGATAAAGTATAATTACTAAAATCGTAAGAGGAACCATCTGTAGACTACGCCCATACGAGAACCATATGCATTAGGTCATTTCTCAGGGCTAGTGAGATCTCCATATTTTTTTCTGCTCGCTGACTATAGAGTTATTGTAACAAGTTGTTGTTTGTCATCAGACATTGCCGGTGGATAGCCGCGGACTGTACGCTTCAAGTGTCGGCAGTGATGAGGCTTGCTGTGTGCTCACCGGCGGACCTCTCGGGTCCAGATTGGTTACCTTTACTAATGGTGAGTTGAACTTACTCAATTTTGCACGCGACTGCTAGACTATAATAAATAATAGTTATATGATGAATGAGTGAGTGAGCTAATTCTGTAAAAAAATCAAAACCGGTTTATTTGCGGGAAAATGGCTCTTATCGAAATAAACAATCCTTACGTATTATTTGTCAAAAAAAAAAGTTTTTATTCAGCTATCTTACGTGAAATATCATTACGTAAAGCGTAAATGTTATTGTGCCACCGAGACAGGTCAGCCGCATTCGCAGTACATAACCTTTTGTGATAAGAGCTAAGAATCTAGGACGCATGGTTATTAGCGCCTAGTTTTAGTTTGGACAATCTCTACAATACTCTACATCTCTTTTTTACCCGCGATGCAAAAATAGGGGTGACATAAGTTTAAAAAGAGTATTTGTGTCTATGTCTGCAGCGTAGATTCGTAGCTCCCAAACCGGTAAACCGATTTTATTCTGTTTATTTTAAAATAATTTCTCAAAAATAATTTATGGAAAAGTACGTTGTTTTTTGGTTTCGAGTATGGGTGGCTTTCAGGTCCGTTGGCGGTCTTTTAACACCCTGTATTGTGCAGGTCGTTGCGCGAACCGCGAGTGGTGGGCGCGAGTGTCGAGCGCGGCGCGCGCCGGCGGAGTGGCCGCAGACCTCATAGCCTTCATCGCGCAGTGGTGCGGCCCCGCTGACTACAGGCCACTCTAAGTGAACCGCGAGTGGTGGGCGCGAGTGTCGAGCGCGGCGCGCGCCGGCGGAGTGGCCGCAGACCTCATAGCCTACATCGCGCAGTGGTGCGGCCCCGCTGACTACAGGCCACTCTAAGCTCTGACACCAGGGTGGCCAATAACTATATGATTACCTACCTACCAATAGATTTTGTCCTTCTTTACCCACTAAGTTTGACGTGTTGTATAACAGAGAAAGAAATAAAAAATATGAAAATGTATAAATTATTACAGCGGTTTTATTTGGATTGCCAGGAATTGCAGCGTCCGTATGGTAACTTCCTTTACCCATCTAGTTTGATTGAAGGTGCCACTGGACGCTGTATAAATCATCTCATTACGTAATGCACCAGGCTTTCTACCAAGCAGGATCTGGAAGCCAAGTTCAAGGAAAAAACTGGCCAACGCACCGTGTGTATATTTACCCGAACTATTTGGCCACACTTTTTACCCCTTTTCTTATTAAGCGAGAGAGTTAACTTTGTATCGAAAATAGGTGCGCTACACAATACTCAAAAAAATTTACTGGTTTTTGGGTGATTCTCGAACAAATAGACGGAACAAATTGTTTTTGTGATATAGCGAAGTTAAATGAAACAAAATCCAATTTTGTATCGCTATAATAAACTCATCTGTTATCACATTTATTTAATAATAATAATATACTTTGACACACATATTTCTTACGTTCTAGAATTTGTAAAGAGTTCCATTCCATGTTTCTGACGTAAATTGGATTTGGGTAGAGATCTTGTCTTCTGAGTAATATGCCTTAGGCACAATCAAGCTTGATTTCGGCGATAGCTGGAATCTTCACAATAGATTTTTTTAGTTTTCACCAGAAACATGCAATATTGAGGACGCGCATTGTAGGTACATACTAAGAAGAAATAAATATCTATAACACGTTTAGGTACTTGTAAGAAAGATAGTTTTTACAATTTATTAATAGTAGGTAGGTATATTAGCTTGATATCCGATACCATATCACATTGATTTTTTCAACATTCGTACTGAAGAATGGTTTACGCTAAATATGATAAAAAGTTGTAGTTACGTAATGATTAGGACACTCTTTATTTCTTTTTCCACCGCAAACTATTTAGAATTTCATCACAATTCATGACGTAACTACAAAGTATGAGGTTTAGTAACAGGTATCAGGATTTTTCGAGGCACATAACAATAGTAAGTTATACGTTTTATACACTTGTCCTTAGATTATTTCGTTTATACTATGATAACGAGATTAATAAGCGTAAGTTAGTTTTGTTATGAACCCAACGTGTTCACACACCGAGGGTTTCAATATATTTTTTTACATCTAAATCGATATATCGATTCGTTTTTCACAGAAGCAAATGTCATCGATATGAATTTAAGAACACGAGTTTTTGAGAATACTTCAGAATATTAAAGAACAGCGAATTTATTTGTTATGGAGTTTAGGTCGATTTATTTCAATATAAAGGACCTAAGCTGTTTTTTTTTCTTTCCACCACTTCTCTCGATAATTCAAATAATAAAAATAATAATAAAAAATAATCTATAAGTATCAATTAAACACATGCATCGTAAACATATAATATAATCAATAAATACTATACAGAACAGACGGAAAACATTTGAGAATTAGTTTTTCATATAAAAATTATCTAATTGTAGATTCTAATTAGAGAATAGTCGTAAGTAGGTACTAAATATTTCTCTCTCTTTCGGAAACCCTACAACCACATTAAAGACAAATAATTTAGTATACCTACCCTAGGGTACTAATAAATTGTACAGTATAGAACAATAGAGGCGAATTTCAAAACTTATTTTTCCGTTACAGTTTATTGATGACTGATTAATTATAGAATCGGTCTCATTGATAACTCTTTTCTTTTCATAGGTAGGATACTATTTCGTTGATATTTCAAATGAGGTGTTAAGGTGGGATAAAAAACCGACATTTGGCTCTTTCTTGCCGTAGGTAGAAAGGTAGATATTGTCATAAGAGCCACTAAGCTACGAAAAAGTTGGAAGAACACAGATTTGAATTCCACTATTATTACAGTGCTCGGCAGAGATATGTACTTCTTATCTAACATCGATGATAAAATATATTTCGTCTCACATATACTCGTACATACTTGCTAAATTATCTATCTACAATACAATATTGAATCTACATCAGAAAGGCTAGGCTAATATGTAAATATGGTAAACAGTAGTTCAGTAAATCTGCTCTACTCAATATATTTCTGGGTTGCTAACAGTTTTATTGATATGGAATGCATGTTTTAATGTTCTGTGTGCTTATTCTGTAAAAAATACAGCACAGTTGCTAGTCCTCAAATCCGTTTTATTTGCTCTTACCGAAATATTTTTTTTGGCGAAAAATAACGTAGAAAAAAGATATCTAGATATATTTTCCCGCAAATGAACTGGTTTTGGGGACTAGTAACGGTGCGGATTTTTTTTTACAAAATAAGCACACTTATCAGCTTGTGGTTTTCATCTTCACGGATGCTAATATTATACTTTACTATATAAGACATCAATTGATTATTATCCAGAAACATTCGTTCACCATTCATTTTGTTTTCAAGATCTAAAAATTTCGTGTTTACCTCGAAAAAAGTTGTGCGTAGAAAATGTTTGGTTAAATAGATTCGAAGTAACAAGTGGGTATGGAAGTGGCAAGTGGAAGTAACAAGTAACAGAGTTGTATATTAACTTTATGAAATCATTAAATGGTAGAGCTGAAATAGAGTAGGTAGGTATATACCCAGTAAGTAAATTTAATTTTAGCTAAGGTACGTACGCTGTGAAAGGTCTGTAATAAATTCTGAATTCTGGATTGCGACGATTTCTATGGGTTGAAATGTAAAGAAGAAGGAAGCGTGGATTTGGGACAAATTCATCATACGACGAAGAAAATTCTCTAAAGCACAACCTTGGAAGAATAGTCTCTAGAGCACTTACAACTAAGTATGTTACGTTTTCAAATTTATGAGACTCTTTTATTAATTGTATAAGGCAAAGTGTTAAAGTGGGGTTTTCGAGATATTTTACAAGATGTTTCTTATGTTTCTACTCTAGTCTAGAGATGAGTAGCTACATCGTTTCTATCATGAAATACATGATAAATATAAAAATGATTTATCTTTACCAAATTACATTATTTCTCACTGAGAAATATGCATTCACTTGATAAAACCCGCAGAAATGGAATTATTGATATGAGCTGAGCAAAATGGGTCCCTCAAGTAGAGTTTTGGCGTATTACAAAGAATGGTAGGAATCCTAAAAATATTTATGTTGATTCATGTCTACTAAGTTAGAAAATATTACAGGAGAGATACCTACATGGAATAAGTGAACATTTCTACAGCTCATTTGAGCGAGTACGGATATCATTTGCCTAAGGAGCAGGCCACGGGACAATGCAGCGGACGATGCGACCCAATGGACTTTGTTGATTGATGTTTATGACATTGACACACAAAACCCGTAGCCTTGTCGCAAGAATTATTACGATTAAATATTTACGTAAATACTGTGAGTTACACGATTATAATTTTAGTTACACATAACATATAAAATTCACTACAAATATGTATAATAATAAAAAGAGAAGCAACCTCTCTAAGCTCCTGTTTATATACTACGTTCTAAGTGGTGTTGCGTTGTTCGGGGCCAGCCCGGTCTTACAATGTAATGCCATCCTCAACCGGGCAAAATTTGTGCTCATCCGTCCTTTCCATTTCGTTATTATCGCTTTAAAAATATTTACATGCCGCGTAAGAAACAAGTTCCTTAGGGCGGTCGTTACGTTAATTAAAATAAGCGTTACGATTTAGGGAGTTGTGGAACAATCCCTTTATCGTGGGTGCTCGAGGAAGGTTTTTGTCAATTCCTGAAGGAAGGCAGAAAATCTGTCAATTTCTGTAGATAACCTGCCATTTCGGCGTCGACTAAAGCCTTTCCCGAGCATGCGTACTAGGGGGCAGGAAAGATGTGAGAGCCATCAGCCGGACAGAGCTACCCGTCATCATGCCTGTCTGGAGACGGCTCCCTGGATCAGTCGGGCGAGCCGTCGTCGCCCGCGGCGAGCAGCGTGGCCGCGAACAGCGGGTACCAGCCGTAGGTCCGCTGCGGCAGCGACAGCTTGTCCAGACAGATCTCGGCGCCGCCCAGCGCGAGGTTGTGCTCGAACCCGCCGCAACGCTGCCACAGCATCACCACCAGAGTACGGCCCAGGGCTTCGCTTGCCTGGAACGCGATAGCTAACGTAAACAACACAAAAGCTCTGTGTGCACAATGATCCGGACTCCAAAATTATCATTAGTTCCATCACGGAACTAATCATGATACTAGTATCAACAAAGGTTAATTAGGATATTGAAAGCTATGGGTAAAAGAGTAGCGGCCACTGACCACTTGTGTCGACCATCGATCACAAAGTGGCTGCAGCACGCTTCGCTGTAGCCACTTCCAGCTTCAAATGGCGGCATTTGTGTAGTAAGACTAAGGCCTGGTTTCCACACTCGCAAGTGTTAAGTACAGGTATGAAATGCAAGTGTTTAGTCAATACATGCTACACCTCGCTCATCCTGCGTATCCCGCGTAAATTAGTTCTCGCCCTACTGGACACTGCTACTATTCAGCATGGAAACAGGCACAATTCTACAGTTACTTTCATTCACCATAGGAACTAAGAATTCTCTCGAACCTGATACTTCAGTGTCTGCTTGAACTTTGGCTCAGTAGTGCGGCGCACGATCCTAGTTTTACGTTTATGCAGCCACTTATCTCCGTCGCGGAGGTAGCACTTGACGTAGGAATCGGGCACCTCACCATTGACGCCGTAGACCCGTCTCGCGTGTGACACCTGCAGAAGCGAGATATTATTGTAAACGTAAGTAGGAATCAAAAAGACGTATTGTGGGACTTAAAGTAAATATCTGCCGTTTTCGCGCTCCCATGCAGACGTAGTTTGGTTTTCATTAGCAAACGGCATGACAGATTTAAATAAGACTTTAAATGAGGTGCATCGAGGCTTGGTAAAGTAGAGAGCGCGGCGCCGCATTTTTGCTGATAACCGCTTCACATAAGAGTATCAAGACTTAGGAAACTTTATGGTTTAGAACCTTTCGGTTGTGTGTGATCAAATAAGACAGAAACACAATAGAGCAATTTCACAAACCTATCATGGACAAAGCTCCTATTCACCTCATTACTGTTTTATGTCGTTTGCAAACAAACTTATGTCTGTACGGGAGCTCGCGGGGTATAGGGACTCTTAGCCGATGTATCGAAAGTTGTACTGACTTCAAGCTCAAGCTGCCCCTTGACCATGATGATGCTGATGTTGATCTCAGCGTGTAGCGGCGGCAGGTGCGCGTTCCTTGGCGGGATCTGTGCGGGGCCGAGCGGCACCGAGCCCGCGTCGTCGTCCTCGTCCGCCACCGCGTCACACGCCGCCGCCGCCGGCACCGCCGCCCACATGCTCCCCTTGCGCCCCGTCGCCGTACCTGCGTCAGTCACCAACCACCCACCACATACACACATACACCGAATATTGGGGACAACAGGGAACGTGAACACATCAGGAATGGGAACCAACTAACTATTCATTAGTTAAACTCATCGTTAATAGATAGTTTGCTTTAACCGATTTAGAACAAACAATTATCAAAACACAAATTATATTAGACTTATAACCATTCAATGAAACACTCAAAAATATAACCAACGTAAACATTACATAAAAATAAAGCACGTCAAACAACTTCGTGCTAATGTACAGTTTCGTTTACATGTAGACAAACTGTTGGCTTCCTAAACACATAAATGAAAGAAAAAGCGGTTTAACGTGTGCAGCCAAAAGTGTAGTCGAATTTCTAATAGTTTGCCTGAAGCAGTTTGTAACCATTATGTAAGCATTCCGTGTTATGAGCAGCCATCATAGTAAGGTAACAGTTGGTGTATGTAGTGTGTGGCCGCTATCGGTCAGAGTCAGAGTGGAATGAAGCTCATGCCACCGGGCTCTAGTTCATGCCTCGGTGAAGCTACCTAGCCCCGGGCCAGGCTGGCGGCGCCAACTACCAACGCCCTCCCGCTAATCATTCGCTGCTGATAGTTGAGATCTATCTCACTCCATAGAACGGCATGGTACTAAGGCCTAAGGACAAGATATGTACAGGAAATCTAATAGAATGAGCATCGTAACAATGAGTGTCATTCGCAAAGGTAAAAATGGAGACCAAAACATCCTAGGCGAAACAATGCCATCGAGATGAACGTAGACGGGCAGCCGAACAGACGGTACACAGAGACAGATGAAGGAGCGTGATCGCCCGCGGCCGGGCATGCGTCAGGACAGAACAGTACAGAACACAGTGAGAGTGATGAGAAGCGTTCGGGCGCAGCCACATTGAACGTGTCGGCGCGGGCGGCGCGCAAGCGATGTATGACCCATGCTACTACGAGTGCGGACGGCACAACACGCGCCGCGTATCGCCGGGGCCCGAGGGCCGCGCGGCGTCGCGCCAGCCACAGTCGCTTACCGAGCCGCTAGCGGTCCGTCGCTGCTGACCAAACAAGCACAACACAGTACAGGTCAGTACTAATCTCAATGTTCGCGGCTCGCGGCTTGCGGCGCTCGCCGCCTCTGCCTCCTAGCATCGGCGCTCGCGCTCCCGGGGCTCAACGCGACCGCCTCTACATCTGAGCGTCTCTATCAATCAACACAGCGAGGGATAGGTATTCGTGAACGGTATCTTACACAAATACAATCAATAGAGCGAACAGAGCTTCACCGAAAACAGATGTTAGGTATTATATTTTATAGCGTCATGTTAATAGACTTAGAAGGAAATTAGGGAATGGAATGTAGGTACGGAGTTAAGATTCCATTAATTAAGCGTTTAATTAAACTTTGTCATTAGTTAACAGAGCACGTAATGGAATGTAGCTTAGTTACCTTGTTATGCTAATTTTATTAAGATCGTACAGGTGTTTAACAGACATGTATTAATTTCATTTTAGGTAGGGTTTAGGCATGCATTAATAATAATTGAAGGTTTAATTGAAGCGTTTAGTTCAATATATTTTACTTAAGGGATATCTACGAAAAAAATAACGAATGTGTCGCTGCAGAAATTACAAGCCAACTAGACAATCTTAATCGTGTAACTACTGCACCAACACATTCAATCGAACAACTTACTTAAACTAACGCAGCACGGTAAGCTATTACATCGACATCCTCCTACGTAGAGCAGCCTGCGTTAGTTCAAGTAGCGGCTACATCGCTTGCGGCGAGGGAGCGAGCGACCGCGGGTGGAACTTACGCCTGGCTGTGGAGCCGGAGAGCGACAGGGTGCGGCCGAGCTCGCCCTTGACGGCGCGCAGGCTCCGCAGGATGTCGTCGGGGTCGCGTCGCACGCACGACGAGCGCCGACGCTCCGTGCGACGCGACGCGCTCGCCTCCGCGGCGGCGGCTGCGCCGTCTGCCACGATACCAACATGGCGGATTGTGTGGCATGCGGACAACACTCACAGGGCGCAACACTGACGTGACGGGACAAGGCTGGGGCTGGTTGCCATGGGGCAGAGATGCACAGACTTATAGGGAACAGGGGCCACCCGGAAATATTTGAGCCAAGGACGGGCCGCTACAAAATATTTTCTTACATCTTTAGAGCAGCTTATTATTTTAATAATTATCAATTTGAACGTTTTTTTAATTCAATCTTAAAGTAGTCTATAATTTAAGACTTTTGTTTTTAAATAAACGCGAAATGAGATGTATGTAGAAGCGCGAGATAAAAACTATTCTGAAATCTGAAGTCAGTTTGATAACAAGTTTATAACTTGTTTGTGACCGCGAAAATTCAGCAATTTATTATGTGGGGAAATAAGTGAAAGCTGGTTTTGCTTTCCATTAAAAGTTTTTTTTTTAAATATATTTTCGATTTGAAACGGCGTAATGTTTTCTTGTCGTTTTTTTAAGAAATAGACGCGCGCTCAGAAAATAAATTGTGCAAGTATTTTCAATTGAAATAACAAGCATGAGAAGAAGAAAAATCTGACGTTATTTTGTATGAAAATTCGTAAAAATAGAAGTTCGCGCGCCAGAAAAATTTTTTTTTTTCTACTGAGGTATAAATACCGAACTATAACGTACAAAATTAGAAACTGATATTTTTAATATTCCTTTCGTTGGCGGGCCGCAGCTGAGCCGACCGCAGGCCGCGTGCGGTTTGTGCATCGCTGCCGTAGTCGGAGGCAAGTGATCGCAATAATGTGCTTATTAAAAGTTGCTTTGGAAAGGCTTGTTTCTTATCAGCGGGTGGGTTGATTTCTTAGAAAAGGCTTGATAAGTGGAAATAACGTGGAGGTGATTAAAGATGAGAATGTTTTAGTGGAGGGGGTTATGTACATGTTTTGTATAGATGCAGTCAAGTGGACCTTCAGCTACTAACGAAAAGTGTTACCTTTTTCCGCCTGCTGAAAAGAGGAACGACGGGATCCTGGCAGAGAGCGTGAAAAGTCTTTTCCGAGCTCATATACTTCGACCTCAAGAGTTTCGGACTGCGAGGAGCCGCGCCTAGAGCCGCCGACCCAGGCGTGGTCCGGGTGCAGCAGCGACGCGCACTCTCCGATGGAATCTACATCATCTGTCAATCAACAAGGCCGCTTTAGAATATAAAAGGATATTTGGAGCACAACATCAAGTGTTAATGAAACTAAGTTACCGGACACAGAGCGCTGCGAGGCAAAGTCGCCGCGTCGCAAAGCCCTGGCGCCAGTCAGTGACCCACGTGGAGATGCGTTAGCCGAGCGCGTGCCGCCTCGCTCCTCCAAGGTCCACCACACCGCACGTTCCTCAGCGAACGCCTTCTCTATTTCCATCTGTACAGAAAAACGTCTCTATAGTGGCATTTCACTAAGCAGGGCGACGGACGATAGACAAAAGTATTCACAGAGTGGTAGCCTAGAACTATTCGATATCCGGTAGGCAGGCTGACCAAAAAGGGGCTGGAAAACTGTGGACAAGACTAGCCCCCTGCTAGTTAAAGAGCGTTGGCATGACAGAAAAGAAACTTTCTAAACATCAGGGGCGTCCATTCATGGACTGGGTAGATAGATAATATAATATATCTAAGTGAGCGATGCTTGTTGTGGACCCACCGTGCATTCTCCGATAAGCACGGGATCTATTCCCGGGCAGGCGTCCCAGAGCGTGAGCTCAAGAGCGCGACCGGCCAAGAGGTCAGCCGTCAGGCCGCCGAAGCCTAGCGTGGCGTTCCACGACGGGCTGCATGAGGCGGACGCCGGGTCAGTCTCCACTGGAGGGCAGCTTTCACTGGAAGCGTTAAATACAATGCATCAAGATACTTTTATCAATATTTTCCGACTCTAATAATGAGTTAATGCTGTTTAGATTTGTTAACTAGAAACTAGTAAAAACTCTCCTTTTGGGCAGTCGTTGTTAGGATCGTTATTTTTTAATTCCTAGAATACCAAAAAATTATATCAGCAGGCTACATAAAAAAAAGAATATCAACCATGTATAAATTAGAATCAGGGACTAAGCAATTAATTAATCAGAATATGTTGAAAAAACAAGATACTCTTAAGAACTCTGAAAAACGTAGGCACACGTAGGCTCTGAAAAACGTAGTTCAATATGTTTGTGCCATGTGTGTCTATTCTAGGATGAAAGGGTTTGTGATTCTCACAGCGACGGCAGCAGGCGTATTCTGGCAAAGGCCTCTGGTTCATCCCCATAGCCGAGCGTGTGGTCCCTTGGCGGCAGGTCGTCGGCGGCGATGAGCACCACGACAAGCTTGCGCAGCTCGCTCTCGAACCACACTTGCAGCTGCGCCCGCGCCGCCGGCCGCTCGCGCGCCGCTCGCTCCGCGCGCTCGGCGCGGTCCTGCTCCTATACGGACACGCTGGTTCAAGTCGGGATGTCGCAAGGCTGTGAGCTGCTTTGCAATGGGACTTTATCTTAACTTTGAAATCGGTTTATTTTTATTTTTACAAGTCGCGTTGTAAGCAGCACACAATATAAAGATGACGAAAAAACACTACAAAAAAAACATAGGGCGCTTTTTCAGAATCAAACAAGAACATAGATAGGTGAATATTTCTCAAGACTGGAATACAAAAATCTAGTCAGTCCCTCAAGGTATTGCTCCTCAACTCGATGAAGTAACATGCAGCAGGATCAGCTATAAAATCTTCACCAGCAATAAAATAGATTTTTAAAATTTTCATTCTGTGCGTTTTAATTGCAATGCATTCACGTCTTCATCATTACAAAAGTCTTTGGTTGTTTATTCCACTTGACTTGCAAAATTTCTTAACATGCTTTGGGCTGAGGCGTTTCTAGTAAAACACAAAGTAATTGATAAAATCGGATGTCCTGATCCGCCATGCAGAAAGCATTCATGCTCATATTGATTTTACAAGCTGCAGTATCCCAAAATGTTCATCTAAGTAGAGAGGTTTATTTATAAATCGATGTGCCTATTGTGATAATTGGATCTAAAGGGGCAAACTTTTAGCGTCAAGCTTTTTTTATTCTAATTTTGACTAGCGTAAAGCTATCTACTTAGGAAGATAGGCTATTCTTTTAGTTTTGCACATTACTCGGCAGTTAAACTTTCAAAATGTTTCCTAAGTTTTGATTTCTTGCTGTAACTCAGAACTTGAATATTACGAGAACATGTTTTTTTTAAGAATGGTATAAAATGTATAAAATCCCTAGAAACAATAAATAGCGGGCGGAGTTGTGATATTGTAACAAACATTGATGTATTTAATGGACATATAGATACAACCCACACATCTTATGATTAAAAATATATAAAAAGTTCACAATTAAATCAGCCACTTGTTTAGACAACACTATTTATGGTGACACACAGAAAGGCTTCACTTTGAACGGTGCTTTAAAACTATAGACGAATGCATATCCACATTGTGCCACATCATGCAGTTCTCAGTCTGTTAATGGCATAATGGAACAGTCAACTACGAGTAGAACAGCCGAGCGGTAATGTACAACGTGTCGTGTCGTGAGCACTGAGCACTGAGCACTGAGAGCCGGCGGCGGAGCCCCCGCGCCTGTTGTGTAAGGTGTTCGCCGCAAGTCGCGCCACTATCGTACCACAGCGCGCGTCCAATCAAGCTCCTACGAAGGACTAGTCCTTGCGAGCGCTTCTCTTTACAATGTGCGGCATGACACACTACACTAAAGTCAACAGCAAGACTCGATAACAGCCACTCGTTACGTTGAGCAAGACACGAGACGTACAAACGGGAAGGAGTGCGGCGTCGAGGATGCAGGTCGGACACAACACATCATAGCGAATGTCGTGCTCGGGAGGCGCTCACCTCGAGCGCACGGTGCGCACGGTGCGCACGGTGCCGCGTGCGTGTGTGCGGCGGCGGAGCGCCGGTCGCGGGCGGGCGGGCCGCCCGCAGCCGCTTGTCTTTACTACGCTTCCATCGATCGTCTCACTTGGTATCGTGATAACTTTGCACGGTCTTTTATGTTCTCTTTAAACTAAGCTTCAAGCGGCGGCATTTCTAATTATTCTAAAATTTTGTCTCATTATCAATTTGTAGCATAGGAAAACTAATTTTAAAATAAAGGGTTGTATGTAACAAATTATTAAAATGTTCTGAAAATTATCTCACTAGCTCTACCATTTAACATCTAACTTCTGGTGTTTGCATTCGGTCTACACTTACACATTTCGTGGCGCGCGAGATTAGTATCTATCTCAGGATTTATCCGATCGTTCCCTAACTTCAGACTCCGCCCATCGCCTGTCGTGTTATAGCGATATGGTTAGTTGAAAGAAAAAATAAAAATCTGAAAATAAGTAGGTAGCATTTTTTCACACACTTCTTAAGATAATCATCATTATAAACGTTAACGTATATAAACAACAAATTAAGATAATGTGTTGGTATAAATATTTCAAGTAAATAGTAATATATTACATAGTTAACAATGTTAGAGTAGAATGCTACTGTAGATAGAAACACTAAGTTCTTATAACTAGGCTAACGTGGAAGATGTTCTGATTAGTGCTACAGTATCACAGCAGAGCAACGGGGAGCTAGCGGCGACCGGCGCTGCTATAGACGCCTGGCTTCAACTCCTCAACTCTTCAAGCGAACAAGAGCCAGCGAGCTAGCGCCGACCGGGCCGAGTGACAGTCCTACAGATAGGTACCTACACTGAGACTTATCATCCGTCACTCTCACTAAACTAACCGCGGAGCTTGTGGACCGAACATCTCTTCCACACTCAATGGCAAAACACTTGACTGTCGATCCACTAACTCGCCATTAACACAAGTCGATTCCTCAGACAAGGCTAAACTAATGAGTGGTCTGAAAACGCAGAGGAGTAGGCACCGAGTGAGAGTCTCTACTACAAGAGTTCATGAAGGGAAAATGGAGAGCATCGATGCTCAATGTCTCATGGGTCACAACACATATCATTACATTTAAAGCCTATGGGTATTATACCGGGGTTTTCGGCAATTTCCGTCGAGTCGGCGACGATGGCGATTTGTCTGTTTCCGGCTCTGTGAAACCAAAACAATTTGTGCATTACACGACTACTGAACCTGAAAATGTTACATTTGCATAAGGGATATAAGCAGTGATGCAATTTGATGCAAATCTTAAATAAGTCATTTTGTTTAATTTTAGCACCTTATCAAAAAGAGAAACTGTGATAAGAAGAAGAGAAGAAGAAGAAATAACATAACAAAGAGGTACCTTACACCGTGCATCGAAGACAGAAAACAAATGAATACTATAAAAGAGTTCCGGAAAGACCTTGACAAAAGTTTCTATGGTAAAGATTAGAGATTGGCGGTGCTCGAAGTCTCTGGACTCTAGATTGTTTTTGTTTCTTTGAAGCTTAGTTGTAGTAAAGATGAAGAGAGTGCGAGAGAAATGGAAATGTTAAATGTCGCGTGTTAGAAGAGTTACCGAAGAGCAGCTGCGGCAGGTGAGTCTGGCTGGACTGCAGAGGAGCGTGTTCATCCGGCGGTGGTGACGTCACGAGGATCTCTACACTGTCACCCCCGTGCTCCACTACGGCGCACACTTCCTCGAAGCTGCGCTCAGTGAGAGGGACTCCACCCCATTCTAACACCTGCATCGTAAAACATCTTGAATACGTAGCCCAAGCAATTGAAGACTAGCTGTAACTTTAACATCAATGAGCCGTTATCACGGCTGTAAAATTTCGCTTTTTCTGAAGATATTATTAATCTGTGTAAGCGAAATTTGACAGCCATAACCCGGTTCTTCTATGGCCAAGCCTATGAGCGCCATGTACCAAGGCACAGCCTTCTTTAACTCTCCAAGGGCTTTGATTTTAGCTTTTAACTGTCAGTTGAAAACGAGCAACGATAATCGATTTAATTGTGATTATAATCGAAGTTGAGATTTTAGATAGGAATTGGCTAAGAGTTAAATCATCGCTGTGTAAACGAATTGGGAAAAAGGCTATACAAATTATTTCGTTTTCATTATTTAAAAAAAACGAGTCGCAAACAAGATCATAATCTATCATGTCAAATAATGCGATCAAACGTCAGTCAATATTTTTCAAATGTCATAAATTGAAAGGGGTCGGGATTGGTGTTGAAGTTAGACAATCGAATCCCCGGATGCACTGTACAGTTAATATTTACCGACAAGAAACTGGTTCTACCTAAGACAGAGCGGAGTATTCATTCAGGAAATGTTGCGGTTACCTTATCACCCTGTTGCAAACCAGCGAGGTCGGCGGGCCCTCCCGGCACCGTCCACACAATCACGGCCTCTCGGCGTCCGGTCGCGTCCGGCTTGCCTCCGACCACACGCATCCCGAACCCACGGGCTAAAATGAGATGCAAGAAAGGTAATGGAGATAGTTTCAGTGTCGTTGACTAGGGATTGCTTTGGGCTAGACTTTCAGATAAATGTGCTCAAAAGCGCTTACAGAGCACTAGAGATGTGACGGTTCACACATTCACGGACTTACACGGTGTGTTGTTATTGTTGATGCTATTGCGAGGTGCGTGCGA
Organism: Zelleria hepariella; assembly: GCA_949319315.1. NCBI lineage: Eukaryota > Metazoa > Arthropoda > Insecta > Lepidoptera > Yponomeutidae > Zelleria > Zelleria hepariella. Next base: position 14,500,021 of record OX439385.1, read on the forward strand.
GTTAAAGGTCGTGCTTTTAATGGGTTCCAAGTTCGATCCCCGGTAGAGGCTTGTGGTGGCAACGAGTTTTTTTTGGAATTTGCGTGTAATATACACCACTTGCAAAGGAAACGTCTAGCCCTAAGAATTATTGTGCCTAGAAAATAGCGAGATATTTCAGGGGTAAACATCTAGCCCGGTCATGTTTTGGGATAAAGTTGTAAATAAAACGTGGCCCACCATTTCATTGAGCTGGAGTCTTTGATTACAGTCTTAGTTTAAGGGCGTTATTATTTCCTTTAATTTTTACTTACACCTATGTCCTTTGTCGTTGGGGTCGCGCCGCAGCATGACCCGTCTCGGGTCTCTGTCGTCGACGTCGTGTATGACTATCTTGATGGCCTCAGCGTCGACGGACATCTGTCGCGCGGCGGCGATGGACGCCGCCGACGGCTCGCTCGATGCGTCCGAGCCGCGCGATGTCAAAGCCGCCATGGCTCCCAGAGCGCCTGTTCGCTGCTGCAGTGCTGCTATGTCCGGCCTAGGAAGATTTGACAGGCAGGGTGCAATCAAATTCGATAGCGGAACTTTGAGGAGGCTGTCTACTGATTACCACAAACAACTTGTACGGTCGGCCACAATCTCAGATACCCCATGGCAGCTCTTATCGCGCGCGGCATAAGGGCGCCAATCGAACAAAAAGGGGTATCTGAGACTATGAGGTATATGAGGGGGCCGACTGTACTAGGTGGCAAAAAAATTGAGCGAAAAAAATATCAGCTGTTCCATACAAAGGTAGACTCAGTACTGCACCAAATGTTGGAACAGCTGATATTTTTTTCGCTCCATTTTTTTGCCACCTAGTAAAGTCGGCCACACGCTAGGATACCCCTTTTTGTTCGATTGGCCCCCTTATGCAGCGCGCGGCTTACCGCTACCATGGGGTATTTGTGACTATGGCCGACGGTACAAGTTGTTTGTAGTGATCAGTGCTATCGAATTCGATTGCACCCTGTAGATTAGCATTGTGCTTAAGTGCCTATAATCGCTGCTGCACTATTCCTATTTAGCATTGATCATAAGGTGCATATTTGATGTCGCTGTGCTGCTAAGTCGAGCCTAAGAGGACACTATGAGAATTATCTTCTGGTGGTTTGCTCATAAAAAACGGACTCCTGTATCGTTACCACGAAAGGAGTTTCCCATCTGCGAGTGCGTTTATCAGTCGCACCTAACCTAACTTCTTCTTCTTATCGCGTCGGTGACGTCATATTTTTGCAGTCTTGTTGGTTTAGATAATGCCATTTGGTTTCCTTTTTATGCAAGTGGTAACAGGATATCCACAGCATGTATATTGGAGAAATTGATTTAGTTTCTTGATATGAATCATAAGTTTTCTTGACGATTGCAAACATTTTCCCTTTTTTTCTGAACACCACGTCGAGATTAAACTTACAGCTGGCTGCCTCTGCGTCTTATCGGGCGATCTTCGTCCACACTCAAGCCGGAGATCTGCGGCGCCGAGTCGGAAGTGACGTCATCCGCCCGGTAGGACGGCCGGCGAGAGCCCGCGCCTCCGCCCGCAAGGACGTCCACAGCCGAGGCCCTGAAAGCGCCGTCCAATATGGTTTTATACCATGAAAAATCTTAGATTTCTTTAAAGATATTGCCCATATTACTTCCAGGTGATATAGAATATAACTAAGTAAGTAAGTAAGTAAAAAAAAAGGTAAGCCAAGGTAATGTAAATAAAAGGTAAGGTATGAGGGCTACCCCCGGTGTCACAGTTTTTAGGCCTTCCAAAGGGACTACTTGTACGGAACAAGTAAATGTATCTAGCGTTAGATCAAAAAAATCAATAAACTGAAGATTTTTGATCTTGATTGAATGTATGCCTATTTTACGTACAGGGATCACAAAGAACATTATTAATTAGTGTTGTGATGTCCCCATTGTATGCGCGCTTTCAGGGTGTGCGCGCGCGTTGAACTCTAATTCTTAGGCGCTACGCAAGCGTCGCTACAACGTGCGCGTGAGTTGATATTTAGTGTGAATAATGGACCCCCTATAATATACTCAAATGCCGGTATATTTTTTTAATGTTTTTAAAACTATACCAAAACTTAAATAAGACTATACCCATATACTACAGGTGACCCAAATTAAATAAGTCGGTGCCTCTGCTCAAACCCTTGGGTTGTGGGATGGGGCATGCCTGTAAGTATATTGTGGTTTAAGGCTGGAAGATAGCAGCGTGGCGGAAAATTCAAAATTTTCATAGTTTTTTACATTTTGTAGCTAAACTGAGCTATTTTTGTTCAGCGATTTTTCGTTCGCGGAAATAACATAGTATTCTTTTCATTATTGTAAACAACAGAACAACAATAATTCAGCCGATTATGTGTTCTGGTCTACGACAAGTTTTTTGGGCAGTGCCACTGCTTTATTGCCGCGAACGAAAAATGGCTGAACAAAAATAGCTCAGTTTAGCTACAAAGTGTAAAAAACTGTGAAAATTTTGAATTTCCCGCCACGTTGCTATCGTCCACCCTTAAGCCCATAATCCATCAAAGCGGAGATACGTGGAGAGGCGCGGTGTTTTCAAACATTTGGAACTTCGTTCGAACCATGCCTAATCTTCTCCTCTCTGCCCATCGGGTAAATTATATGCCTGAGAGTTACCTGCGCGATATAGAGGGCGCGCCGAGCCCGCCCGGCGGCGGCTGCGACTCCGGCTTGTCCTCATCACACGACCGCTGTCGCGGCATCCGCATGGAGCGGCGCCGCACGGGGCTGACGACCGCCGCGCTCGGCCGCCGCGACTCGCCCTCCGCCGGCGTCTTGCTGCCGCCGCCCTTTAACTGCCGCCGCGGGCAGCGTGGTTAGACACACGCACACACGTCAATGAGGGTGATAAATGAGGTTTGCAGGTAAATTTGCATTGCATACATGGCCGGCGTGGGCCGCCAGCGGTGATAAAGCAAGGTTAGGAGCTGTATCTCTTTAGAGCCCTATAGCATAGCGTGCTAACTAGATCCACCAAAAAAGAAAAAGAAAAACTTTCAAAAAAGTAATATATTTTTTTTCATGGCGCTAGTTTCTATCTATGGTGGTATTTAGACGTAGCTCGTATATTATGTATTTGTGATATTTATCAGGCTTTTGCCAAAAATGTAATAAATCGCATGGGACGCTAGCGGAGGTAAAGCAAGGGAAGGTGCGGCCTCTATTATGTCTTTTTGGGTTTATGTGGCGTGGTTATAGAAACACGCGAATTCGTGAAAAAAAATAGGGAGTATTTGTCGGAGGAGTGAGAATTGTGTGGGAGTTTTGAGACGTCAGAGGAGATATAAATAGGAAAGACCGGGGAGGAGTGACCTCGATTGCGGTAATTGAGTTTCCAAATAAATGCAAAATACAGGAGTTCTTAGAATGACTAAACTTGGAATAAATTCAGATAGTAAGAGCAAGAAATATTTTATGTACTTTAGCAAACGATGCAGACAAGTCGATTTTTAAACATCGTTAGTGAAGTTAGCTTTGTAAAGAGTTTGAGCTAAAACTTTCACGTCAGATTCTTAAAAGCCGTTTCTATTTATGCCTCACAGGTGCCACACCTGTGTCCGAGCCGAGTGAGATAAATGATGAGTGATAGAGCTCTCGCGCGAAAAGCGAATGCATGTTGTCGAATGATGGATAGTGTGAGAAAACGATCGAATAAACATTACCTTTTCTAGTTCCTTGAGGGAAGCGGGGGAGACGTCCGAGTGTCGGCGGAGCTCAGGGGATCGAGGAGGTGCTAGTGCGGTGCTGGAGCTGCCACCTCCAAGTCTTGCCTCAGAGTGGCGTCGCTGCAGAGCGTCCAGCATGGGGACGTCGAGCAGGGAGTCTGTGCTGTCTTGCGCGGATGGAGGCAGCCGCGGCGCCGCCTTGCGACGGCATACGGAACAGCGCCAGGAATTCTGGAATTAGAATGCGGGTGAAATGCCGTTGAAATGAGGTGTATATCGTACTTAAGAGCGCGATATAATATAGTCTACCCACATATATGTATTTAAAGTGTGATAAAGAGCCACGGCATCTCTCAAATGACAATTTTAGCGATGAATTAATAGAAGAAAAATATAGCCTCAGGCTAGCTTATGCAAGACCCCTTTAATTCGGATACATACATAGAAGGGTAAAGGGTTTGCATTGCGATATCGGAGATGTTCGCGTTGAGGCTAATATGCCACATACGCTCGAAAACCTTAGCGTGTGTGGCATATTAGCCTCACGCTCAAATTAACTACAAAACTAAGTGCAGACTAGACCTTCGGCATCTATTAGAAGAAAACCCATCAACGTCAACCGTCAAACCAGGTTTAATTTCTGAAAAATTGCATTTAATGTTTTTTTTTTTACATTTTATCAACGGAATATTTACGGTGCTTATTAGAGACTCTCACCTGTAACCGGAGTGTATGGAAATCGCTGCACCGACAAGAGTCTAACTCTTAAATATAATGATGATGATTAGAGAATACATAGGCTGGTAAAAGGTGTCCATTAATCATTTATGTTGTCATTCTACTAGACTAGGCTATTGTGGCGGTACATACCACATCATCGTCCCCGGTGGGTTTGGAGTAGGAGGAGCAGTCCTCGCAGACGCGGTGCTGGCAGCCGTTGCAGGTGTGAAACACCTCGCCGGGCTTCAGCGCCTTCAGGCAAACGCGGCACGCGCCCACACGTGACGGCGCCTTACCAGCCTCTCTGGGGTGTAAATAGAAAATACACAGTGCGAAGTCTCGAAAATATATCAGCTTTTCCATACGAAAATTCGATACCTACTGAACCAAATGTATGGAACAGCTTTTTTTTTTCGAGGTTTCGCCCTTGTAAAGGGATATTGTATTACAGGACCTTTCTAAAACATCCTGTATAACAGACAAATGTCTAAATCCATAATACACGAAATAAATTGTTAATTTCGAATGGCAAGAAAATATTATTAGTAAAAATAACAAATTTTCTTGCCATTAGTGCTTCCTTTGATTGCTCATCTCAAAAATTCGGATATATTTACTAGTAATAAATACAAAAGTCGCAAACAGCAACCAACAACGTAACTTAAAGATTCAGTAATGTTTTAGTTTCGCTGTTTAATGGCCTTCTTCTACTATCTGTTCAGACCCTAAGCAAAGCCTGTAAAACTTCCATGCCACGTAACTAATTGCCTATTAAGTGTATATACTTACTTACTAGTATGCAAAGGCCAACAAGGCAGGAGATTGTGTTGCGTGAGCTTTAATTAGTTTCAAGTTGTTCTTTTGACATACGGAGAAACTTGGTAGAGCACAGTAATATGAAAGTTTTTCAAGCCATAGTTTTAAAACCAGCAAATTAGGTATACTTCTCAATAAAGTAAGAAAGCACAATATACCTCTCCCACAGAATGTCTATTTGATACATTGTTAAACGCGGGAAAGCTGCGAAGCGTTCCGATAAAATGCGCGGGTACAGAGGAAAGTGACTGACAATACTCTCAACTGCGATTCTTTCCCATATTTACAGTGGGGCTGAATTCCTTTTCGACGGGAGTTCCCTTTTAGGTAATTTTGGAATTTCTTTGACATCTTTACTTTTTATGAAGCCGGTGAATGGTTCTCAGAGACCGCGTATTCTTTAATCTAAAAGACGGGTCGGAATTTAGGAACATTGACAATACTTGTGTACGTAATGTAGCAGAAGAGAGAAAGACATAGGTACCTACCCAGACCCACCAAGTTATCTTTAAAAACTCGTAAAGTATACGTATATTGTGGTAGATAGGAGGCAATAGTTTACCTATCAGTCTTAGCAGTTTGTGCGGGGGGAGGCGGCTGCGCGGGCGGGGGCGCGGGCGCAGGCTCCACGGCGGGCTCCACGACGCCCGTGCGGGGGCCCATCTTCGTCACTGCAAATAAAACACCCCGAGTTACTCCAGCCCTGCGGGGTTACCCTTGACGCTATTGCGATCCAATTGAAAAAGTTTAAAAATTAATTTCTCTTTGAATTCGCATAGTAATGCTTTGATTTTAAATACTTTGTATTGTTTATTCAAAGGTAAGGCTGTTTTATTCAATAAAAACACAAAATGCGTCTTAATTTGTAAAATATTAAATTTTGTAAATTGCGCCATATTGCGGCCGCATTGGAAACATGCGTCAAGGGTAGAGGGGCAGATCATTTATTCAATCCTGAAAGAAAAACCCTGTTCTCATTATTTTAAAAGGCCGAGGTAACGCAAAAAATACGACTTTTTATGAAAAGGAATTCATTAGGCAACTTTTAATGAATATAATGCTGAGGTGTGCAAATTATACACAGAATGGTAAGACTTAACTTATAAATAAAATAAGTGGTTGGCAACCGCAATACTGTTTAAACAAAGTTTTTCACTCAGTGTCAGCAGAGTGAACTTTCTCGCAACATTTCTCTAGCAATAATTGCAAGTAAATGTAAAGTGGCAAAGTTCACGAACTAAAGCTGGTTTATGATACCTATAGCCATATAACTTGGTACCTATAGACTGAGTTTACTTAGCCGAAAATGAATTAATCGCCCTCCAAACCCCGGAGTGACGTAAATAAGGGTTAAGGCGGTTGCCAGGTACTGTGGGCGTACTGGCTTTAGTTCTAACTCGAAGGGGAGTTGGAAACTGGGAAATATTGTGATAGTTGCTAATGTTGCCGTATTTACGATCGACCACTTTGAATTCACAACATTGAACGATTTTATTACCTAAACGAAACGATAAACAATAATTCATTGAGTTGCCTCCAAATAGCTTTTCAAAGACTCACGATTATAAACAAGCCCCAAAATAAACAAACAAGGATTTTGAAATAAAATAAAATGGTTTTTTATTTGAGAAAATAATTTGCTTCCAGTCAATAACAGAATTAAAGCGGGCTTAATTAATAATTCTCTTGACATTTTAAAATGTATAAAACGTCGAGTTTCTGTTTGAGTAAGCTCAGCGAAGAGCCGGCAGCGCCGAATTGATGAAGCTCAAGTTACATTGTGATAATAAATTCGGCAATTCTGCGACGTGGCCGCCATCATTTCCAGAATAATCAACTAATACATTCAACCTATTGGGTTTCAGCAGATTGAAACATTAATGACGGATTTATTTATAGGTACCTTAAGCCCCTATACAAACACGAGTGAATGGTCAGACCACATTTCGAACGAGTCTCCTCACCATTGATTTTAAGCAACATTGTATTTAACGTTGATATCTTCGCTCGAGACCCCACAAGTGTAACTGAAGCGGAAATATCTCTCCTGAATAGACGTATCTATAGGCGTAGGTGGCACGTGTATCTGTCGCTGGGGGTTCCTTTTGTTACCTTTGTCCTGCGCGTTGAGTAGTGAGGAGCTGAGCGTCTGACGCAGCTTGCCAAACGTCCCCGGAGCATCCATCTGCCCCGGCACTGCGTTCGTCGTCTCCTCAGTCGCCACCATCTGCAATACAACAGGAATTTAGCCAAAAGGAATGTCACCTGAAGCGTGCGCGAAAATCGATACCAAACCGCTAGAGTTCGATTCCTTCCGTGTGTATAGGGTTTCTCATTTCTCGACCTTTTTTATTTCCCGGAGCACGAGAATTCTCGACCACTATTTCCCGGGAATTCCCGGGTTGTCGAGAAATATGGAAATTTTGAAAAATATGTGTGACTTAACAATAAAACTACGCATTTTATGCAATATTCAACAACATTTATCAATCAACAACGTTCATTTTTAGTTTCATGTGACTTTAACTTTGGAAAACTTTAATTTAGCGAAATAAACTCTAGCGAGATCTTTTTATCATTATTGCAAACAATTAGGACTACTTTTTCTTTGGAAAAAACAAATGAAATATCTTCTAAAAGCAATGTCCCAAACAGCACTAAGGCTGTGGGAAAGTTTTTGAAATTAAAAGAAAATCCTTCAGACCTCTACTTAATATTTTCTCCATACAAACTATTCCAGTGATGATTTCTCGAAAACAATATTTTTGGACTTTGGATCGAAATTGCGGTAACTTTTAGAAGTCCATAGCTAATTATTATTTTTCTGGTAATAGATAAATTATCTGAGACCCTAAAGAATAAAAAATATCTGTGAAAAGTCGAAAGAAAAAACAGTTAGAAAATAAAATCCAATGCTAGGTATTTTTTTTCAAAAAAACCTTAAAAGCTCCATAACTTCTAAACGACAAAAAATGGCTGAACATACATGGGGGTGATTCGGGTAGCCCTCGGTGTCAGCTATCTAGATTTTCTCGCTTGACGTCTATGTTTGGGTCACCCTGTATGTGGTTGACAAGTTCACCGACAAAGGAATTGAGATCTAAATGGCTGCCGCCAAGTTCTGTAGACAATCCTTAAATTTATTTATAATAACGTATAACATAATTTTACATTGTCACAATAATTATTATTATTACTTTAGATTATTTTATCAACTTTACAAAAATAAACAAATAATAATAATTGATTAATAAATAAGTAAGTAAATAATTAATAGCAATGTTATATGTGAGATATTAATTTGATTATTTTTTAGCATGTCTTTTGCATGTTTGAACTACAAGTTTTAAGTTTATAGTAAAATAGTAGTTATGTTTAATTTATAACTATATTCAGTAGTAGTAGAATAAAGGCTTTTTTATTTTTATTTTATTTATTTATTTTATTATAACATAATTTTAAAACACAATCAATTGTTTTTTTACTGCTACAACAATGTTTGCTATTTAAAAATATGACATTTAAATTTAAATAGTATAATGACCTATTGAAACTCAACATTTACTTGGGTAGTTTTAACGGCTAGTAAACTAACTACTTATCATGACTAACATATGAAAACTAAAGTCGTTCTTGAACTTGGCTCTTTGACACGCTGCTTTTATTTAAACTGAAACTCAAACGATCATTTATTTTGTTCAATACCACAAATAACCATATAAGAATTGAAATAAAACGGACGAAGCAACATAATTATACTAGTTTATAAAAAGAAAATCCAAGACAACATAAACACAGCCGCGCGCGAGCGCAAGCGCGTTATTAAGTTTTTTAAATTTTCGACTGAATTTCTCGATTTCTCGATTTCTCGATCACTTTTTTCTCGTCTCGAGTAAGGCAAAATTTCCCGGGAATTCTCGGTTCGAGAACTCTCGAAGAGAAACCCTACGTGTGTATCTATGTTGGTTATGTTCCTATTGATGTGATGGCCTATTAAATCGGCTTAATTATTGGTGTGTGTGTTTATCAATAATGTTCGGTAATAACCACCCTAAATCACCAATCAATGTCACTCTTTGATAATGGTACCTACTACCTATTAGTAATATCGGAGGTTCAAAGTAGAAATCGGCAAGGTTAGCACGAGTCTGATAACCGTTGCCGTGTACATGAATCGTCTAATTAGAAGCAGTTTTTCTACGATTAAAACAGCAAAAAATACAGAAGATAAACCTACTTACAAGTTTTTCGAATAGTAATCATGACGTGAAACTTGCGATTGGGTACTGCTGTTGAATTGCGTCATGACGTGGGTTGGGTTGGGTCGGCTCCTCACCGAGCTTCGTAATTATACTTGTAGAACCGAGAGTTTGCAAATGAACCTATCGTCATTCAATCACAGCCGAAAATAATTGAAACCCCCCAACAAAACTTGCTCTGTGATTTTAAATTGGCAGATATATTTCAGGCCTAAGCTATTATTCACCAACCAGACAACTGTGAAAGTGGTAGCATTTAAGAATTAGGACGATACGATAAAAGCAAGATCAGCAGCGATCACGATAAAAACTATAGGCGTTTCCGAGTCAAGAAAACTCATGTCGTGCAAGGCGAAACGGTGTTGTAGCGATAAAACTCTTCATACAAAAGTAACGACTCAGTAATACTGTCGTAAATTTTATGAAGAGCAACAGATGGAGACTGAAATACATCAGAGGCGGGGAAATCAATATTGACGGCCGGGAGCATCGCTGCGAAGCGTTTTTATTGCTCGCTTCAGCTCGAAAGTCATCTCTAACTTTATATTATGTTATGAGAAATAAATAAGCTGCTAGACTCACTCTACAACACCGGTGATTATTGGTAAAGGATAAATTGACTCAACTCTCAATATTGGCTTTCGTTCAGATTTCCGAGTATTCACGAGGAATTTGTATATGAAATTTACTTACGAGTACAACGCGAATTCAGTTACAGTTCTCATAGCGAGAGTTTAGGAATATTCCTCTCTTTGTGTAATGTGATTTCATGTGAGCTGTATATTATGTGCTTTAGTGAATATTAGAGCTGACATTGTTTACAAAATACTTTAGAACTTCAGTACCTATTTACTTCTTTGATTATACAATACGACCAATTTAATAACAGTCAAGTACGCATGCATGCAACAACTATCACAAAAGAAAAGTTTAGCTTTATACAATATTTCATCTCCGTGGTCGATTTGACAGGGCAATTACAAAAAGTGGAAAGAAAGTGGTCTTAAAGGCATGTCAAACGGAAGGAAGTCCTTAAAGAGCCACCGGTGGGGAGACTGTAGGCAGGTAGAGCGGTGAACAGGGACGCAGGACTGAGGGAAGGAAGCGCCGCGCTACGTGCTTACTTAATTGAGGAAACCGCCAAAGAGCACAGACTGAACTTAAATGATCACCCTATTTGTTACCTAACTCTACTCAATTACGCAGAACACATACAAAAGAGCCGTTTAAATATTTCATTCGAGACCTAGTGGTGAGACAAATAATAATGAGATTACGAGAAACTAGAGACCCGGCTCAAGTTCACCAGTGCAAAGCCATTTTAGATAATCCCAGCAATTTCCCGGGATAAGGTGTTAATGAAAGAGAGATAAATTATTTCAGCCCCTGCCGCCTTTGTTAGCTTTAATTTTTCGTCTTCATTCTCCCGTTACGGGTGAGGGTAAACACAGCAGGTGCAAATGAGTTCATTATCTCACGTTCGCAGAGTCAGTTTGTGTGAATTGTAAACTGAAACTTGCTTCCATCTGTCATAATAAAGTTCATTAGTATGGAGGACAATTTCATGGTCCAACTAGCAGGATCCCAAGGGCCCAGCGGCAGTCTCGCCTCCCTCGCAAGTTTCCTGTACGTTCTACATACGTTATTGGATTTGCAGCGCGGCGACCGCACACTAGTATGTTTACTACATCGACACAATTTGCATGCCATATTGTATTAATGGCAAATGGATTGAATACTCGCTTCGTCTGAGAGGATCGTATAATTTAAACCACCCACTCCGCTGTTTGAAGTGGAGTTAGTTTGCGGAGCGGCATCGGCGCGTAATCGCTATCGAGTTGCACCTGTGCGATCTTTTGTGAGATAAAATAGGTCATGAACAGTCCGTGTTCATGACCCGCTTGGGGCGGCGGTGGGGGGCAGGGCTCCAGTCCCGTTTGACCCACTTGTTGCCTTTGCCCCGCTCAATGCCCGCTATTTACATTACGCCTCTAATTGCCGTCGGCTGCTACGCGCCGGCGGCAGGTGTCCTCGCAGATTGATCTGCCACAAGCAAGACGTTGATAACCTACGTAAAATAAGCCACAATATTCAAATGAGTTTCATACCTATCCAAGTGCGCATCACCTTGAGTTACTTATTTTGAAACCTTGTATAACTACCTAACTTTATCAGCAAAGTTATTTGATGTGTGCTCATATGAGCGTAGGTAAGTACATAAGCGTATCGCACAAAGGAAAGATCTAGGGAGCGACTCATTAAGCTCAGATTTACTCAACCCGTACGATTCGGTCCGCAATTACTTTTATTGTATGGAGCTTTACTTTTTGTTCGACTTGATAACTCTAAAATGGTACCAATAGGCGTGCGTTCCTTCACGTGACTGGGTGTCGCACGGAAGAGGTGCGGGGGCTGGGGGTGGCTGAAGAAGAGCGCTGTGGGATAACACAAAGGAAAAATAGGAATGTAATTACGCGTCACCGGCACACAAGCCACGATTGCTCCTTCGTTATTTAAAAACTCAACCGAGCACAATCATCGAGGAATCGAGCGCTCGCTGACGTCTATGTGTGAAATGAAAACACACACATTCATCAAAATAAACTTCCCTTGTTCCTGACCTTCCACGTTTTTTATGGACGTAAATAGCACAAACTAAGTCCCTCTTCGCGGGAAAAACTCGTACAAGAGATAAACCATTTTGTGAGCTTTACTGTTCCAGTAAGTATTTTATCCGACACTAACCCTTCAGAATCGCGTTAATGGCGGCCGAGGCACGGCGGCCACGCGCTTTTGGAACTACACTCAAATAAATCTAAATCACTGTGATTGTATACAAGAGGTACTGCATGACCACCGTTAACCCACAGAGAGAAATGAAAGAAAACCACTGCAAGCCCCACGTGTCATGTCTGACTCTACACATACATATTATGTTCATGCCAATCAACATCAGTTCTGTATACTGTCCTGTAATATTCTGCCCGCTACCTACTTACGTAATAAGGTAACGGACTGATAGACGGACAAGCGGCGCCGGATGTACTTCTCCCCATCTCCCTGGTCACCCGCAAGGTGGCTCCTCATATCTTTCGGTCTAAATCAGCTCAGAACGCCCCTAGAAATACCTTTGCCAAACGGGGTTAAGGGTTCTTTTACTCTTTGGGTTTAGGAACATAAAATTCTAGTCAGCATCAAATAAATTGCTTCTTTAAAAAAATACTTTGTATCTCCCATGCTCGGAAAGTTTTCTGTTACTACCAACTTAGAACCGTGTAAAACCCGAATTTAAGCAATCTGCATTTTTATGCACTTCGAAATTTGAACGCCCTTTTTCTGCATGCCCCATGGTGTAGAAAAAGAGAAAACACTGGCCGTTTCACTAGATGCCTTATAAGTTCATAAAAGCCTCAGAAAGAAGAGCCTCGTTTAGACGCGACTCTCCACGAAAGTGCCCATTTTCTATATAAAACTGTGAATGCAAATGAGGCATAGGCATCACGGAATAGAACATTCAGAAACGCGGTTTCTTCTTTTTAATATTTTGTACACTATATTTATTTTTAATATCAGTAAATTGAAAAAAATGCTCTGCTTCTGTTTTATAAAATAGAGATAATTATGGTTTGGTTTGTTAAATACATTTTTTCAAACGATATATTGAATTTATTTTTTATCTCTAGAAATTTTAAATTTATGTGGTAAAAGTTCAGAATGCACCCGGACACCAATGCACACCACATTATTTTTGTGTCTGGATAAATAAACTTCAGGAATTTTTTGATAAAACGAATGGTTTTAATAACAGCTGAAAACTTTAGTGCGGCAGCCGTAACTACAATAAAATATGCTTTTAAAAGGAACTTATTTGACTCACCTGTTTTGCCTGTAAGTAGTTGTCTATAGATTTTTTCCCGCATTGCTTACAAAGTAATTTCCTCACTTCTGTGCTATGAAAAGTTTTGTGTTTCGCACGAATGCAATATTATTTGCGTTTTGTGCTTCTGAATACCTCGCTACGCTCTGGTTTCTTTTTTTGAACCACTCGCTACGCTCGTGGCTCAGTTTTAGAAACCTTTGCTAGCTCGGTATTCAATACAAGCACTCGCCGCAAATAATAATTTTGCATTATCACACTCATTTCCACACACTTACACATACACAATTACACAACACACACACATTTTTCACTATCTTCTTTATTTCTTTATTACAGTTTATTTCACTCACGTATTTTAAACTTCAATTAATATGATCTCTAATGTGATTAATTTGATCTCTAAAGTAGTAATTATAAGGCTCAACACTCCAATGTGAATTTATTTAGAAAGGAGGCTAGATGTCCTGCGTAACAGGTCTCCCTAGTGCAGGCACCACCTCCCACAATAATCTATGTAACTGATACCCTGTAATTCTCGCCTGTTTTATTGTGAAATAAACGAATTTTATTATTTATTTATTTTATTATTATTCTTGCATAACAAATAACTATTGTCCTATTTGCAGCCTATTGTAAGGGGATTATTAGGTATCAATGAAAATGACATTAACGACCTTTCAGGGTATATTTCATTTCCTAAACAAAACAAAACTCTCGGTACGAGATGTTGAAAAAAGCATTGGTGAAATCAGGTCCATGAGATATCGGATGGAACCTGTTTTCAGGGTAAGGGCAGGTAAAACTAAGTTTTAGAGTAATTTGGAGCGTAATTTTGTGATTTTCTCTATTAAATTCATAAGCGAATTGAAAAACGTTTTTTTCGACTTGTTCTTTTTTTGCTGCCTTGGTAAAGAAAAACACAAATTAATTTCATTATTTCTATAGCCTATACCTAAAAATTACCTCTCAATAGATAAATGAAAGTTTTTTTAAGTCATCGTTTCAAAAAGAGCGATTTTTCTGATGCTGAGTGTAGTAAGAGTGGCTGAACCGACCGTACCTCCGCTGTAGTAGATGTTCGCTCGACGAATCCACTGGAGCGCATCTCCTCACAAATCCACTTTAGTCCGCCCGCCGCGCCACGCGCGAGTTGACACACAAGCGTCCGTCGTGACCACTACAGCCGGGACTGCCTCCGTCTTACTTTGCTCAGTAAAGGTTCTGTTACACGAGGCGAGGTTTACTAAAATTCAGAACGGCGCGTACAGTGGGCTGAACGTGTCTATATCAACGTTTACAGCGTTTGCAGCGTTTCAATACACGCTTAATAGAACTGTTGAACGCTCCGTTGCACGAGCTGCCGATGCCGTTCCGAATTTGCTGCCTTTATGTCTGAACCTATTTTAAGATGCCATTTCAAGACGGCATCAACTTATCTGTTTCTGTGTGACCTCTCATTCAGTGGCACAACAATTATGTATGGCTGAAACAAGCTTCTTTTATGTACACTCATAATTTTATAAGAATGTAATGTATCGTCAAGTGCTCGCACTCTATTTTACCTCAGTAAACTTTTGTCTGAGGCCGAGTGAGTGACTAGAAGCTAGCGGCTTTCATGTCTGTCTATAGCGAAGGAGGGAATGTCTTGCCATACTGTTCTCTTTTGTCCAAACTCCGCGAAGGAGTAACTGGAGAGAGAGAGAGATAGAGAGAGAGAGAAACCGACTTTTTGAGACCAACCAGCTGGGACCAGTTCCGAAACAAATATAACCACCAACGAGAATTTTCTTAGACACTAAGCTGTACTTAAAATAGAAGCACTACCTTCCGGCATGCGAATACGGTCTGCATTTTAGGTCTGGAATTTACTTGTCTACTTAATTTTGTTTTTATTCAGAGTCTTCACAATTCTAGCACAATAACTGACATTAAAAAAAATCTGATAGTTTGGCACCCGCCGGTTCATAAAATATTTAATTTAATAAAGTAGGCACTTTTGGATGGTATTTATTCAACTAACTCTAACGGAATCAGCAATCTCAGACCATTATATTTCTAGGGGCATTGCACAATTTATATTTGTTAGTGGAACTAAAAGAACCTAGCTATACGTTTAACAAAATCGTAAACGTATAACAATCAAAGCAATAAAAATGCCACTTTGTGTTACAAAGCTAACTTAACTTTTATTAAAACAACGGTTTCAGTTTTCACCAAAAAATGTTTTCGTTCAGTTTTAATTTCGTCGTGACATAGTTTTGGCGAGCCAACTACTCACGTAGGTGCAACGTAGGTACTATTGTTCCCTTGCCAGCAGCTGAAAATGAAATTGCAGACGAATGCACAAAGCCCGTCCGAGCTCCGCTGTCTGGCACCACACGCTCGTTGTGTGCCGTAGGATTAGAGCGGTTGGCTCGTTCAAGGGTTCAACTTCATTAATGTAGGGAAAAAATAAGTTTAAAGTGAGCGGTTTGGACCAACACAGTTTTGACAAAGTTTATCGGCTTTGCTTTTAAGGCTCGGTAATAGGCTAACTAGCGCCACCAATGTTAAAAAAATCATATCTTCCTCTAAAAGAAGTTTCTGAAAAAATCGTAAGATGAGCCTATGCGCCATGCTTTTCTAGATTTTTAAGTGTAGGTACTCAACTCAATTTCTAGTCTTAAGCTAAAAAAAATTCGATAACCGCCAAAAGCGCATAAGCTCATCTTAGGATTTTGTCAGAAACTTCTTCTGAAGGGACATATGATTTTTTCAAAATTGGTGGCGCTAGTTAGCCTTATACGGAGCCTTAACAGCGCTTTCCTTTGGTACGCCGCGCTGCCGTAGCCCGTAGCACACAATCGGCGTAGCACGCAATCTGCGTAGCACAGCGCGACGCATGATTGCTACGCTGCAGTGTGCGCTACGCTGGACAGCGCTACGCCGTAGCCTGTCTGCCCAAAACAAAAACTCATAAATGCATTCTTTAATAAACGCAGTGCATTTTTTAATTTTTATCCTCAAATCTAGAGGAACATTTGTCTAGAGTTGCATAAAATATTCGTAGCTGCACTGTGCGATGCAAATTGAAAAAGTTCCCGCTAAAGTTAGGGGCTGTAAAGAATTAATTAGGAACTTTGACAGTGTCGGTGGTATTTAAATATTTACACTAAAAGTTGAGTCTTTATCAGGTCTAAAATTGAATAATTTCGAATTGTTTTGTTTATTAAATGCAGATAATTAAACATGTTTGTTGTACCAATAATACTAATACTTGGTAATTATTGTTACACAAACATGCATGACATACGCTCCAACACTCGAGAGATATTGTAATCCCCGCAACAGAGAGAGAAATTCCTTTGGAAGTGAACATCGTAATGATAATCTTAGTACCACGTATAATATGTTAGTGTGTGCGGTGTGTGTACAACGCACGCCGCATCAAAGGGCTCCGTTGACAGCATTACAATCATAACCGAGCAAATCATACCATTATATCCACACTATCACAAAAAGCTTGTCTGTTTAACCCGGAGCTGTGAACTCGATCCCATATCTCCGGTTCTACTGTTCCGGATTGTTCCAATAGTGAATAGACTCTGAGAAGTTCGCTCACTTCGCTTGATCATTTGGTATTCGTGATAAATGTATGTATCACGATTCCCAAATGACAAGTTTAGTAAATTGTATTTATCTATCTATCTAGCCCATGAATGCCACTGTTGGGCATAGGTATCTTCTTTGTCGCACCAACCTCCCCGGTTCCTTGCCAGTCTTGTCCATTACTATCTAACTATCCAGCCCATGAATGTCACCCACTGTTAGGCATAGGTCTCTTCTTTGCCGCACCAACCTCCCCGGTCCCCTGCCAGTCTTGTCCATTACTATCTAACTATCCAGCCCATGAATGTCACCCACTGTTAGGAATAGGTCTCTTTGTCGCACCAACCTCCCCGGTTCCTTGCCAGTATTGTCCATTACTATCTAACTATCCAGCCCATGAATGTCACCCACTGTTAGGCATAGGTCTCTTCTTTGCCGCACCAACCTCCCCGGTCCCCTGCCAGTCTTGTCCATTACTATCTAACTATCCAGCCCATGAATGTCACCCACTGTTAGGCATAGGTCTCTTCTTTGCCGCACCAACCTCCCCGGTCCCCTGCCAGTCTTGTCCATTACTATCTAACTATCCAGCCCATGAATGTCACCCACTGTTAGGCATAGGTCTCTTCTTTGCCGCACCAACCTCCCCGGTCCCCTGCCAGTCTCGTCCATTATTATCTAACTATCCAGCCCATGAATGTCACCCACTGTTAGGCATACGTCTCTTCTTTGCCGCACCAACCTCCCCGGTCCCATGCCAGTCTTGTACATTACTTTCCGGCCGGTTTTATTGTATGTGTATTTATAATGCATGTGTAGAAAACATTATGACGCATGAATCCTCATCAGTAGCTGGTCATGGTCATGTCATCCCTACCAGTTATTACTTATCCGAAAAGTCTGGATGCGTACTTTTGATGATTAATGGCAAACATAACTCATTCTCATATGTTATTCTAACAAAACAACAGGAAATTAAAGGAATATACATATTACGTTATTCTTTTTTAACGTTGTTACATACGGGTATAATAATTATGTTTAAGTGGTGAATTCAAATCTCCAGGTAGGTACTCCAATTTCTAAAGTCCCATGAAATTATATTCAATTATGTATTAAATTCAAATGCAAATTCAAAATATTTAATTCAGACAATGGATAATATATTCATATTTAGGGTCAGTAACATTATTTCTTAGTCAATGTTAGTAGGTACAGTAATTATTATTATTATTATTGGATTTATGAAGTTAATTTATTCAATTAAATTAGTCCACTTATAATTTTTAAATCACACGGCTCTAGTCGACGACAACACGTGTTTTGCCACCAGGATGGGACCGTCTGGGTTGTCAGCGTAAAAACTGTTAGTGTGTGCTGCTGCAAAAACTGTCCCTGATGCACAGCAGCAACGGGGCAGCCCCAGCAGTACTCTGAAGGAATTATTATACTGTACTGTAGGCTCTCCGTGTATAATCCGTTCATAATATGCTGAATTATTGTTATTCTGTTAAAAATAATGAAAAGAACGCTATGTTATTGCCGAGAACGAAAAATCGCTGAACAAAAATAGCTCAGCTTAACTAGAAAATTTCCAAACCTGTGAAAATTGTGCACTTTCCGCCACGCTACTTTCGTTAAACCTTATTTTAACTTGATACCTTCGCGCGTTCCTGAGATAAAGGGTCTTGTCTTGACTGACTGACAGGCGAACTTTGAGGTACGGATCCCTAAAACAGCAAAGTACCTGTGTATTATTTCAGTAACTGCTCCCGGCAATACCATTGTTATAACGCTCAGCCCCTGTATTCTATAAAATATCTTCCGTAAATAGAACCGTTTTTAAAAGTTTAAAAAAAAAAACATTTCAATAAGGGCTATTTTCGAGTGTTTTGACGCTAGGCGGTTGAGTGGATTTCTTTAGAGAATAGAGGCGCAGGTCATATTAAATTCTTTATTATGAAAATTCCAGTGAAGTGGAAAAACGTAGCATTATTGTAACGAAATTTAGTCAAACGGAAATTCAACATACTGTTATGGACCTTTGTTTAATCAATAAGAAGAACATTCACCGTCATCCGCGAATAATGGGCACCGAGGGAAAATACCCATTGTACAAAGGGTATGAACGTCAGATTGTTGTAGATGATTTGGCAAACAAATAAAACTACTTTTAGTTTTTTTCTAAAAACACTAACCCGTGCTAGGGAACATTTTAAACATTTATAATAAGTTGAAAAAAATCACTCGGGACAGGACTTGAACCCGCAACCTCTTGCATACCGTGCAAGGGCCTTAGCCTGTAACACAATGGCGTATCAATGGCGTCCCAGGTAGAAGGACAAAACCAGAATTTTTTCGTAGTTCTCCTACAACCAGCGAATTAGACTCTTAATATTATTTGCTGTACTACAAAAACATTCAAAGGACCGACACTGGACCGACAGCATTAATAAATCGTAATTAAAACCGTCAACCGGGAGCCCATTTTGGCACCATTGCGTTACAGGCTAAGGGCTCAGGCGAGCTACCGAGTCAAGTAACTGTAGGTAGAGCGCCTGCACGGTATGCAAGATGTTGCGGGTTCAAGTCCTGTCACGAGTGAATTGTTTCAACTTATTATAAAGAAAAACTTCTTCAGCGATCCGTAATCTATTATTTTTGAAACAATCCTCATTGTTTAGTTTCTGACCGGGCCTTAGTAAGTAAGTAAATCGTTTATTTGGCACCATCTTATTTGTAAAATATAAGTACAGTACTTAAATTCGGCAGCCACCAAAATGGCCTCGACTCCACTTATCATTATGTGGTAGTCGGTAGCAAGCTACCAACCACGTAACGCTGGTTTTTTTAATAAAAAAAATATAAGACATAACAAAGTAACAAAAACATATAGCATTTCAATTTAAAGGAACATATTTTTATCAATGAACTGCTCAAAGAGAGCCAGCTTCTTTCTACAACTAAAAATTAAAGGGAATGCAAGTGGCTAGACTCTAGAGTATAAAAGTAGCCCAGTTATTTATTTTATATTGGAAAAAAAGACAGAGTGTGTGTAATGTAAAGTGATGAGTTTGAGGTTGAGTGTTCGATTGCAAGAGGTTGTGTAGGTACGTAAGTTAGATTAGTTTTTTTGGGAAAGATCGTGTTTGGGAGAGATTATCTTTTCTGCTTACAAAAGATACTACTCTTTATAATTTTATTTGAAACATTCGGACTTCCTTTAAGAAACCCATATAAACGGCAGGTCTCAACGTCGTCGCAACGTGTTATATTTTACACGTAAACTGGCACCGTTTAGTTTGTGGCATCAGTGCTGGATTTACCAATAGGCTGAGTAGGCTTAAGCCTATGGCGGCAGATTTTAGAGGGGCGGCAGATTTGGGGCATCTTTTAAGATCTTACATACGTAACATAAAAATCTGCATATTAAGTATAGCTAAATAAGGTCCACACAAAAAAAATTCAACAATAATAATTATCTATTATTATTAAACCCTATATTTTCTTCTCTACAATTTGCGTAGTCGCGGGTTAATGGCGTCCCGGCAGAAGGACAAAATAGGGCTCTCCTCGTTTTTCTCGTACAACCAGAGAACTAATCCTCTAGAATTAGAATCAAAATATTCTTTGCTGTACTACAAAAACATTAAAAGGACAGACAGCGTTAGCAAATCGTAATTGAAGTTGTCACCTGACAGTCCATTTTGGCACCATTGTGTTACAGGCTAAGGGCCCTTGTCTTTGTCTTACATCTTACAACTATAAAGCTGTACATAACTACTAGTATTTATGTGTGGTTAAATTTCGGGGCTCAGTTGATTAACCAATTCTTAGTCAATTCAAGTGTTATTTCAACTAACATTTTTGGGCCCGCACTGATCTTTCTCTGATTTTGCATCTTTTTCGCTGCATTTTTGCGATCCTATTTAAGAGCATGGTCATTATGGTCAAGAGCTTATTCGTGAATGTTAGACGGAAAAAAATGCGCTCATGTTTACGTTATAATAGACGTGCTTTGATAATGTATGAAAAGGTGGTAAATTGAGTAAGAGCCCAATCGTGAAATATATATTTTTTGTTTTTTCGTAATTATTTTGTCTCTTAGTCCAGCGAACTGGTTTCGTTAGAAGAACAAGCCTTACAAAAAGAGTGAACGATAGAAGCGTGGCAGGAAAAAATTTTTTTGTTTTTGTTGTTTGTTTGTTATGAAAAGAATACAATTTTATTGCCGTGAACGCAAAATCGCTGAAAAAAATTGCTTAATTTAGCTTCAAAATTTCAAAAACGGTGAAAAAATGCATTTTCAGCATTCAAAGTCAGTAATCCTTGAAGCTCGAAGAGGTGACGAGAGTGAAAAGGTTAAGAACTGGGCCCTTAGCCTGTAACACAATGGTGCCAAAATGGGCTGTCAGGTGACGACGATTTGCTAACGCTGTCTGTCCTTTTAATGATTTTGTAGTACAGCAAAGAATATTTTGATCCTAATTCTAGAGGATTAGTTCTCTGGTTGTAGGAAAAAAACGAGGAGAGCCCGGTTTTGTCCTTCTGCCGGGACGCCATTGACCCGCCATTGCGTTACAGGCTAAGGGCCCTGGTCGAATTGGTCGGTCGGTAGGGGCGGCAAAATTTTAAAAGCTTACGGGCGGCAAATTTGTAAATCCGGCACTCTGTGGCATGTGCCAGCGGCCGACGACGCCTGCTCCATATAATTTAGTCTACACGTCATTTCGGGTTCAATTTAGCAACTGCGAAATACCTACAGCGAAATTAAATTGCGAGTCATGTTTATTTTCTTGTCATATTCTGACCATTAAGGTAGATTAAAATAACTTCGTTTCCGATTGTTTTATTTGCAGGGATTATTATTCAAACACAAAAAAATCAAAATCAGGTACGTTTTATGTCACAAATGAAATTTTACATTCAATCGAGGCATCATTACTGATAGGGCTCGTTCCACAAACAACGTTCTTATTACAATGTGATAGGGATTATATTTGTCCGTAGATATTATTTTGTGAAATGGAGAGTGAAGACGTGTTATTGTTTACACAGCGGTCTGCAACTGTGTCGGCGTATCTATACCCATCACGGACAGACCATAAAGGCGTTTAATATAAAACTTTTAATCACACGTTCGTTCGTGCCCTCGTGCCACAAAACTCGTGACAAAAGCGGAGGACTTAATATTAAAATTCCTGAACAATGAAATCACATAAAATTGGAACAAAGGCCGAGGATGGCAGCCCCTCGTTACCATCATTACTATGGTTTGAGTCCTGCGAACCTTTTCACCACACGATGAATTTATAGGAGAAAATATCCTAAATATTTTATTATTTAGGCAGGTAACTAACTAAACTTGTTTCACATCGAGAATAAAGCATATTAGTGAACATTGACAAAATGAACATCCATCAGCAAAGTAACGGCCAAGTCCGTTTTAAACAGAAACAAACTTCTATGTTGCTTTTTTGCCCGGAAAAAGAGACGTCGTTCATTATTTCAAAGAGTTGCATTTAATATGCATGCTTCGGTAACGTGCAGCTTTTATGCAACTCGCCGCGCTAATATAGGCTTCAAAGTGAAACGCCATGTTTGAATGAGGCTTCTTCCAGCGCACCCCCGCCCTCTCCCGACTCTCCGCCTGCCCACCCCACGCCGCCGTCTTCCTAACTCTCACTCGGTCAGTACGAATCTAAGAAAAAATCAACCTCATTCAGAGATACTGAGCAAATAATGATAAGCAAGAATAAGTCGCAAAGCAAAGTTATTCATTACGCAGTAAAGATCCGATTTACGTTGTAGGGTTCTTAGGTAGGTATAGTATATTTCATTACAAGTGTGGAAAGGCTGTCATTGCAACGAGTTCCGACAAATGGCTACCCGAGCCGAGGCGCAGCCGAAGGCGAGGGTTGACAGTCGGAACAAGTTGCAATGACGGTTCCGCACGTGTCCTGAACGACTATTTTTAATACAGTTGCGAAAAAATGAAGCAATTTAACACAATAATAAAAACACAATAAACTCAACTAACTTAACATTTTTTACTTTTCCGGTAAAATGTTCTCCGAAGCATTTTGTGCAATTATACTGAGTTCCAGTGGTGTTAATTAAAAAAAACTAGGGTCGAAATTACTCATTTTGTGCAACAAACAACAAAAGCAAAGAAAATTTCTGAAAAATCAGTATGGCGCCAACCTTAGAATATAAGTAGAGTTTTTTTTTCTTCACCCATTCTGTCCCCGTAGCATGACTTTTATCGAGGTGGATTTATCCAACAAAATGGCGGTTTATCAGCATTTTTGACGTATAGAGTGGGTTATATAGCGTCGAAAGCGATATATAACCCACTATAGACGTCAAAAATGCTGATAATCCGCCATTTTGTTGGATAAATCCGCCTCGATAAAAGTCATGCTCCCCCCGCTGGTAGGCAAAGGCAACTATGCCCATACAGCCAAGTCTTCAGTAGAAGTTTTTTATTGATATGAAATGAAAATGAAATTTAATGAAATGAAACCTAACCAAACTCATTCAATCAAATCATTAAATCTGATATTGAAACAAATTAGTAGCTTCTTTTTAGAAATATACGTATTTGCATGAATCATAAAAACTTTTTTAGTAAAAACTTTTTTTTTTAATAGACATTATTTTGACAGTTGGGAAAGAGAACGCACGAGTGCGGGAAAGGTAAAAAAAAAGCACGAGTGTGTAATAGCCCACATCCCGAACGCTATACGTCCCTGCAATACGGCACTTTTTGAGCAACTGTATTAAAAAATCTATTTATGTTGTGTTTTTATGGGGGTTCAAATATCTTCGTATAACCATGAACTTCAAAACACTCGGCCTCTCGTTCTAATGAATTACTGGGAATAGGCCTTTTCCTCTTCACGCTGTTGGCAAATATGGGCTGCTAATGATGATGGATGATTAACATGGATCCTACAGCCCCACCTGTTTTAATATTATTTCTCATCCACTAATTTGGAAAATAAATAATCTCTATTGAAAAGTATTTCTAACAGACACAAAGTGAATAGAAAGAGTAATCCGCATATTAACACAGATTGTGGAAAATATTGCTTGGATGCAAAAAGGAGATTCAAGCTCAAAGCAAGTGGGTTGAGAAGTACTGGTATCTCTATTATTTTATATAATTCACACTTCACATCACATCATCACACTCGCCCACTCTTATAAACGCGAAAGTTTGTGTAAGTACCGAATTAATAAATGTTTGGATGATTCGTTACTCTTTCCCGCAAAAACTACTGAACGAATTTATATGGAATTTGGTTATAATAATGTTGACATCGGTGGGAACCGATAGGCAACTTTTTATCGAAGACGCGGATCAATATCTACTAATTTTATTTTATTTTTACCAACTCTATTGAGAGCATTGGTACGTCTCGGGGCGCCAGCGGTTACATTCAACCGGAGGATAGGAAGAGTCGTCGACTCGTCGCGCATTTACCAACGATTGCACCAGCGATTATTACAAGAACACTGGCTAGTTATTCTACTGATCTATTTTATTTTCTGTGCCATGTTTATCTCCATGGCCGGCCAATGTAGATTGTAGGTAGGTACTTACTTGTTTTGATTATTTAAGGAAAGTGTATTTAAATTAGGCACACGCCATTGGAAAAGCTTGTAAAGTAGAAGCAGCCAAAAACATCCCCTGAATTTAATTGCAAAATACCTACATTTGATAAACGACGGCAGAACGGAATTCATTTAATGAAATTTCTTAAGAAAGGCCGCATTTCGAGAGCACACAATGATGTGAAAATGTCTTTTCAATCTTAAATAAGCAACCTTTTTAATATTTAAATTGATTTAATACATAAATAATATTCAAAATATTTATCACACTTTCACGTGTGCGTTTGTTACCTACTCTTTGACGCTGAAACGGCGGCGGTTATAGCAAGGTGGCGGGAAATTCAAAATTTTCACAGACTTTTACATTTTGTAGCTAAACTGAACTATTTTTGTTAACAATAATTCAGCCGATTATGTGTACGAAGCAGTCTACGAAGCAGTGGTACTGCCCAAAAAACTTGTCGTAGACCAGAACACATAATCGGCTGAATTATTGTTGTTCTGTTGTTTACAATAATGAAAAGAATACGGTTTTATTCTCGCGAACGAAAAATCGCTGAACAAAAATAGCTCAGTTTAGCTACAAAATGTAAAAAACTGTTAACATTTTGAATTTCCCGCCACACTACTATTTTCCAGCCTTAAATGAGCCGTTTTCAAAGAACAGATTCAAAACATTTCAAGTTTTCAAAGAAAGTTCAAGGAATAGATGGCGCTTACAGGTGTGGCCATAAAGGAACCGGAATACGGCTGTCAAAATTAATTTGTGCTAAGCGAAATTTGACAGCCGTATTCCATTTCCAGTCCTTTGAAAACGGCTCATTACAACCGTTAATACCGCCGCCGTCATTGGCCTTATTGGAATGGAGTAGACACGAGAATAAAACATAATATAAAAAAAATAAGTAGCTATTTCCCGCAACTTCTGCGCTGATATCGATATCGGGGAAAACTCTTAAATGTGCTCCGATGAAGTCGCGGGCAAAAGCTAGTTTATCCTAGATAAAATATTTTATCGCCAAAAGTGACCACAAAAGGCGATAAAAGATTTTATTCGTAAGTTCTAGGCTCTGGAATCTAAACCTTAGGTCCTAAAAATAGTTAGGCCTCGCGTTGATAACCTAATGAAGAGTTTTTAGCAAAAAACGCATCCAAAAAGAAGATATGTTTTCGATTGACTTTGATAAGGTTCCATCCCATTCTCATCCCGCGCGCATTATACACGCTAGTACTCTACTCAGTTACGTTAGCGGCGACTTTACAACAGAAGTGTACAGTCTGACGTGATCTCGTGTGTACCTATAAGGTAACTAGGTATTAGCAGGTAGGTATGCAGGTACCTATGAACACCGGCTTGAAATTGTTTTCACTACTACAGTACGGACAGTACCTATAACAAAACGACGGTGACTCTTCGCTGCAGGCAGGTAGGTAATTGGTTTTACTATTTTTCATTCATTCACGTCTATGCTGCAAGCTGCAAGGGCGAGGCAGCGGCGCTAATACCTCTCTTTGTAAGCAGTATCGGAGTTAGGGGGGGGCAACAGGAGCCCCGGGGCCTCCACAACAGGGCAGGCCTCCACAGCATCAATCTTCAAAGTTTTTAAATTACTTAGACATAAAACTTTAAATAGATATTACTTACAAAAAAAAACTTTCAATGATGATAAAAACTAACAAAAAAGTTATAAGACCCATGAGCCCCATAGACATTGTCAAAATCAAAGAACAAGAGAGTGGAATAGAGATATCGTATCTATGACATGATGTTCATACGCTACGCCTAAAGATGGATAGGTAGAGTTTGCACCATTATAGAAGTCCTAGTATTAAATCTATTTTACTAAGAACCAACATTCGTTAATCTGGGGGACGTCTTTGTTGGTGCGAGGTCTGCCCACTTGTAATAAGATTATGTCACGGTTTCTGAGTTGAGAATTTTACTAAGCACATACTTACGTATCGCTCTGTCACGCTCTTTTGTGAGAAATCTGCAGAGACAGGATGATACTTATCCATTTGCTTAGCAAAATTCTCAACTCAGAAACCGGGCTTATAACGAATAACGTAGCTATAAATTAACCATTTGCTTAAAAACATCATACTTAATTAACTTTTGTCAGTTTCGTGTATTTTATGGCATGACCCGCATGACCCCCTTTGGATAAACGCTTTTGTTTGTCTAAATAATTTCTTGCTTTTGAGGGTTCCGTACCTCAAAAGTATAAAACGGAACCATTATGGGATTACTCGTGCGTCTGTCTGTCTGTCTGTCTGTCACACACAGCCAATTAGCTCCTAAATCTTGATCGATTGAGTTGATACACAAATGTATAAGGCAGTGATCTGAGGTGTATCTTAAATTAATTAATTATAAACACGGGGGAAAAAAATGCAACCTATACAGGGTGTTAAAAGACCACCAACATACCCGAAAGCCACGAAATATTCATAATTTTGATATGTGAGTACCATGTCGCACAACAAAATGTAAAGATAGATAGAGAACACCTTATTGTACACCAGAAATCTTGTATCTTGTATTTTTTTAACACATTAATAAATAAATTTCATAAAAAAAAACATAATTTTGATATGGCTTCTTGAGAACTCTCTCTCTCTGAGAGAAGGCCTTTGCCCAGCTAGTGGGACATGTACAGGCTACATCTTACTTTTTTTTACTAATTTTAAGATAAACAGTTATGATATTTTTTTTTAGAAAATATGCAAAATTTGACAATTTGTTTCGGAGATAATTTACTGGGCCTAAAATTTTGAAAAAAAAATACAGAATATAGGTAGGTATTTACCTATACAGGGCGTCCCACGGCTATGCCACATGGAGGGAAAGTACCTTAAATATTGTAGATGGAACATTTTACTGAAAGAAGACATTATTTTAATTTAAAAAACAATTTAAACTGCATTCATAGATATTGAAATAATTACATGGTTGAACCGGGAATCGAACCTGTTACATGAGAAAAAATTATTACCCTGTAGTTTTATCATACGGATCGAAAGGCTTCATGATAAGGATAATTTTTTGCTAAATAACATAGTGTCAGAAATAAAAGGAAGACCATGAATTTTAACATTTACCTGGTAGTATGCAACAAATCGAGCCGTATCCTGACCCGAAAGACGCGTAAAATTTTGTCCATCGCAATGTGGCTGGCTGATTATAAAGAAATAATTCAAAAATGTGTTTCATTTTCACACTTTTAATCTTTTGTTACTGTGAATTTCATTGATAAATTGATTAATGTTGTATTAAAAATGTAAAAATTCATGGTCTTTCTTTTATTTCTGACACTATGTTATTTAGCAAAAAATAATCCTTATGATGAAGCCTTTCGGTCGGTATGATAAAACTACAGGGTAATATTTTTTCTCATGTAACGGGTTCGATTCCCGGTTCAACCAATTAATTATTTCAATATCTATGAATGCAGTTTAAATTGTTTTTGAAATTAAAATAATGTCTTCTTTCAGTAAAATGTTCCATCTACAATATTCAAGGTACTTTCCCTCCATGTGGCATAGCCGTGGGACGCCCTGTATATTACAGGAAAACCATGGTGTATAAAAAATAAAGGAAAACATTAATTTTATAGCATTCGTTATATTCAGCCAACAAATGGCGCTTCACAGTTCACTTTTCGCGGATCGCGTTATGGTTTGGAATACTTTGTACTTTCGACTAATGTATGATCGTAGCTACTTACAGCCGGCGAAGGAATTTCATCTGCTCGCTGCTTACATCCAACCTTTAAATACAGCCCTGTCTGTAAGCTGTTTGCTCTCTTTGCGTTGTTTAAAAATAAAGAACTATTAAAAGCAGTTTTACCCCGGAGTGGTTCTCGCATTTGTATTCAAAGCGAGACAAAAGGAATTATTAGCGCAGGTACATAACAATAAAATCAAAACAACGATTCTCGCCTGCATAAAATAGCAATACCTACCTGTAATATTATGTGTGTTCTTCGTCACATCGCAAACGTTGTTTATTAGGGTTCTGTTTCGCTTAGATATATGTAGGTAGACGTAAGGAGGTTCAGGGGAAGCAGTGCCGGATTTACACATTTGCCGCCCGTAGGCTTTTGAAATTTTGCCGCCCTTACCAATCGACCAATTTGACCAGTTCTTAACCTTTTCACTCTCGTCACTTCTTTAAACCTCAAGAAAAACTGACTTTAATTGCAAAAAATTGAATTTTTAAAAATTTTTAAGCCTATTTTTGTTCAGCGATTTTTCGTTCACGGCAATAAAATAGTATTCTTTTCATTATTGCCAACAACAGAACAAAAATTAATTTTCCCGCCACGATGCTATCGTTCACTCTTTTTGTAAGGCTTGTTCTTTTAACTAAACCAGTTCGCTGGACTAAAGTAATTGTTGGAGAGACAAATGTATGTAAAAACAAAAAAAATACACAATTTTCACGATAGAACTCTATCATTTTACCACCTTTTCATACATGATCAAAGTGCGTCTATTATAACTGAAAGATGAGCGCATTTTTTTTCCTCTAACATTGACGAATAAGCTCTTGACACAAACACCTCAAAAGGGATCAAAACGTGGTAAGGGGCGCCGAAAAGGGGCAGGGGGCGCCAAACTCCTTTTGCTACCCGGCACCTAGCGCGACTGCACACCTTGTTCAACCATAGGCTCGGCCCTAGCTCGCTCGATTCGCCTGCGTGCGGTACCTGCATTGCACGCCTGTTTGCGGCGGCCCTGTGAACGGTACTGTCACTCGTTCCTACCCCGCAAACAAACGTGACTTCACAAATTGTAAAGAAAAAAAATAGGGTTTAATAATAATAGATAATTGTTGAAAATTGTTTGTGTGGATATTATGTAGCTGTACTTAATATGCATATTTTTATATTAGGTATGTAAGATCTTAAAAGATGCCCCAAATCTGCCGCCCCTCTAAAATCTGCCGCCATAGGCTTAAGCCTACTCAGCCTATTGGTAAATCCAGCACTGAGGGGAAGCCCTATTACTGTAATGTAAAGTAATGTTCGACTATGAATAATGGTTTTTCGATTTAAACTTTGGCAATACTTTAACTTACGGACTCTCGTTTAATTTCGTTAGGCCCGGTTTCTGAATTGAGAATTTAGGTATCGTTCTGTCACGCACTTTTGTGAGAAATCTGCAGAGACAGGACGATACTTACGTATTTGCTTAGTGAATTTCTCAATTCAGAAATCGGCAGTACTAGGCAGTAGAATCTGCAGCGGAGTTGTAGGTACGGCAGCTCTAAGCACCTGTTAGCAAAAGACCCATAGGCGCCAAATTTACCAAATTGTTGTAGGCGCCTTTTAAGATGCACCGGACGGGTGGGGCAGGGGAGGCGTGAAATCTATTGAGCAATAATTCTGCTAGGTAGGTATATTTTTGGGTTTTTTCGCGCGCAATTTGGTACAGCATTTTGTAAGTGGTGGTGGGTGGTAGGTAGGTACAACGTAACCCTTTTATATCATTGAAGATAGACAATGTTAGGTAGGTAGGTAACATCACGTCTTCTGAATCCCATTCAATAGCATGCGCAAATAGAAAAAGGGGAGGACAAATCCATTCGGATTTAGCCACTACCGAGGTAGGTACCTACGCCGGCGACGCCCAGAGAAAACTAAAATATTGAACTTAGGTGTGTGTGTAAGTGCTGAAGTACTGACCTTTTTCATGAAGGACATCACGTTTGTAGGCAGCATGATGGTGGTAACTGCTCGTCTGGTGGTTAGATCACAATCACATCATTAGATACTGCACTTCGCCCATCACATCACAGCGCGCTCACTCAGTCGGGGATCAACACACTTCCACCGAAGCACGACATTGTAAGAGAAGGTCCAAAACACTTTTTATATGGTTAATAACTTGACACTCACTGATAGATACCACATTAACCGACACTTCACATAACTCGCACTAGGCAGATAATCTGAAACAATGAAAATCACGTTAGTTACAGTTACAGAAGGTCAGCAAAATCTAAGATAGATATACAAGGTGTTACAAAAGTACCTAACCCTTTTTACAGGGTAATAGCACCCGGTGATAGAGATCACAACCTAATTTTTTTTTGTTATATGACGTTCCGTTAATTTTTAAATTAATAAAATGTGAACGATGTGGCGGAAGAAAAGTATTTTTTAAATATTGTTTACATTGACTTTCACAATGTTTTAACAACTCAAAGCTATGTAAATGCACCTACACGCACAAACATATTTTTAAATTTGAGCTAATAACAAAAACAAAAAAGTTATAAATTTTTTTTAATTTTGAGGTTGTAAAATAAAAATTGTTTTTTTCAACTTTTTTTTACAGATTTGACATCCTGTTGACCAGTAGGTTACACCCTGTAAAAAGAGTTAGGTACTTTTGTAACACCTTGTATACAAGATAACTCTTTATTGCACACTATAAAATTAAATTATTTACAAGGGAAATTATTAAAACTAATCAGTAAGCATATAATTGGCGGCCTTATCGCTAAAAGCGATTTCTGCCAGGCAACCATACTTTCATACAGCTCGTAAATCGTAAACCTTTACATTTTTGTTGCAAAGTCACCCGTAACGTAACTGAATAGAGTGCACGCATGTAAGGGTCCATAGGTACAGTCGACAGCACGTCGACCTTTACACGTGTGCACTTTATTCAGTTAGATACATTACGGGTGACTTTGCATCGAAAATTTAAAGGTTTACGTGCTGTTGACTGTACTTGCTAATTTCCATCGGATGTATAATCGGTGGCAAAACGTCAGTAAGTAAACAACAGCGATAGGTATTTACTTAGGTAGTTTAAAATAAAGGCAAATCTAGGCTAAGAAACAATGGGTTTAATTAGGCTTACCTATGTGCGCTACTAGGCTCGACCCTTTCTAAAATGATCCTCTAAATCTAGGCTTTGCCTGGGCGAAGCGAAAATGTTAGGAGCTGTCATAAATAACGGCACGGGGCGGCTGCTAGAGCCATGTACCAAATTGGAAAGTCATAAGAGCAGCTGGGAAATCTCTGCTGGAAGGCAGGTAATCCATACGTTTACCCGACGTTGGCCGTTCTACCTACCAATGGGGGTAAGGGATTTGCAAAAGGAAGATTTGCCGTTATTTCTCAAGCTTTTGGCTAACGAATTAAAATGTTTTTAAATACCTAAGTAAGTAAGTAATTTGTTTGAAAAATATCCTACGACTATACTGGCGTAGCTAGGTAACCAAGGGCCCTGGAGCAAAAACAAACTGGGGCCCCAACTAAACTGTTTAGGTTTACTTAATCAAGTCAAAATATAGGAAATTATAAAAAAAAAAAGTATCCTTAGAGAATTTTTAACTAGTTCAATACGGTTTGGTGTCAGGGTCAAAGGGGGGGACAAGGAGGGGCAACTTCCCGGGGCCCCCAACCTCAGGAGCCCTCCTGAGGTTGGGGGCCCCGGGACTCCTTGTCCCTATGTAGCTACGCTACTGCCAACGACTCTAGATTTACCTACTAGGTGGTTAACGAATCGTTAGTTACGCTCACTCGCACGAGTCCACAGAACACTCAAGAGCTTGCTTACCACAAGAATGGGTTACATAGAGCGTATGATAATATATCTATCCCAATCTACGTCAAACAAAAATCTACGTCGAAAGAGTGAGCTATTATTACCCCCTTAAGTACTGACTAACCCATCCTCATGCTACTCTTCCATTGCGGCAGGATTCACACGGGGTCCCACAGTTTCAAACCCCCAGAAGTTAGAGGACACTCTCTGGATAAACTGCCGACGTCATCTTAAAATATATGCTCCGGTAAAATGTCATCCGACTCCAATTTCGTATCGGTAGTAGGTAGGTAGATTGCATCACGAGCTCAATCGATTTGCCGCGCTATCGTCGCTTCGACATCTTGCGCATATGTTAGGGAGTTCCACCAACTTACCTCCAGATGGGTAAATATAAACCTTCTGTAGAGTAGTGCACAAAATAAATACCCTTTCAACCTAAGTACTTAGTTAGCATCTCTACCTAACTTCTCCCAAACTCTACCTACAGCGTTCAATTTTAGTGGCTTCGAAGTTACAGTAGGTACGGACCGGAATATCGTTTAGAAAACTCCGTAAAATTGCAAGGTATCACCACCAGCGCCTCTATTATTAAAAAAAAAACACTCAGCCTCCGAGCGTCAAAACACGAAAACAGCCCTTATTGATATGAACAATCTATTTTTTGACATTTAAAAACCGTTATTTTTGCGGTGGATATTTTAGATAATACAGGGCCAGGTGTACCTTACCTAGTACCTACTCTAGCAACTGACTGTAGGTGGTATTCACTTATGAAAATTGCTCTATTTAGACATACGTCTGACTAAGAGGCTAAGAGATAGGAAACAGGATGCTTATCAGTCGGCATCCCAACGATTTTTGACGTTATCTAAGTAAGTTAAGTAGGTACTTCGTTAGGGAGGTATCTACCTAATCCAAGCAGAACTTTGCGCCATTTCAGAAGCAAGCAGCGATCGAGGCCGGCCGGGAGCAGACGTAGGTACTTACCTACCTATTGATATTTTGCCGGGGACATTGACAGCGCGGCCGGGTAAGTCGATTACGGGTAACTATCTGGCGGCCAGGGTCGGCGGCGGCAGCGGCAGCGGGGCCCGCTGCGCTGGATTACTGCGGATAATAGACCTGCCGGGAAGACGCTTCGCCCCCTCTTCTATACGACTTTACCTACTCCATACAGTAGCTTCGGAAACTCGACTTTTCAGACTATCATTGTTAAGGTTGGACGATAGCAACGTGGCGGGAATCAAAATTTTTAGTTTTTTAATTGTTAAGCTAAATTGAGCTATTTTTCGTCCGCGGCAGTAACACAGTATTCTTTTCATTATTGTAAACAACAGAACAACAATATGTGTTCTGCGGGTCTATTATGTAAAAAAAAACCACTTAATCTTTGAGCATTAAAACACTCGAAAATAGCCCTTATTGAAATGAACTTATATTTGACATTTTAAAACCGTTATTTTTACGGTGGATATTTTAAAGAATACAGGGGCTGTCATGAACTAGTTTTTCTGTTGTTTCGGAAAGAAAGATATGTTATTGCCGCGAACGAAAAATCACTGAACAAAAATAGTTCAGTTTCAAAATTTAAAAGACAATGAAAAATTCCCGCCACGTTGCTATCGTCCCCCACGGTTAACTAGCGCCATCTATGAAAAACATACAAAAGCCGGCCAAGTGCGAGTCGGGCTCGCGCACTAAGGGTTCCGTACTGACATACAATTAAAAAATTATTATTTTTAATGTTCTTTCATATACCAGAGATTTCTTATAGGTTTTCCTGTAATATAAGGTACAGGGTGGTCAAAATAAGGACGTCCAATTATATTTAGATTCTTAGCCGCTAGGGCTATCCAAAAATACCCCATGTATGGTCAGCGATTTTTCGTAGTTTAGAAGTTATGATTTTTTTAAATGAGTTTTCCGAATTTTCTTTCGGAACGTCACTTTTTTTTCTTTTGTTACATCAACTACTAATCAACTTATACACCATCCATCCAAGTCACCGAAATAAAAGTCGAAAGTGAATTGATTCGAGGTGGACGGGGCAAACATTATTTCAAGTCTCTTAAAAATACAAAATCCGTACTTTCAAACTAGTTAAGAAAACCCAACTGCATCAGTCTTAGCAGGCGGGACCAACCCCAATTAGGCCCAGGTTCAAATATAAGATGGTCCTGCCTGCTAAGACTGTTGTGAGATGCAGTTCATGCAGTTGGGTTTACTTTTTTTACGCATTCGGGTTTTTTGTTTTAAAAACTTACATTGCATCTGAATTCCTGAAATAAGTAACTGTTGTCGATCGAGGCTCAATATGGAAAAACAGAGTCGAAAGTTGAGGGGCTAGTTTGACGTAGCCCCTGCATGGTAATCCTAATTGATTTTGATGATGCCAGCGAATAAATGTCTACCTTGTTATTTATGGGAATTATTAAGGGAGATAGAACAATTATTGAAAAGTGAGTTGTAATAGTAACATATTTTATTATAATCACCATTTTCATCAAACTTCTCATTGTGAAGGATTAGACAAACCTCAAGAAACTTTAAGAATGAAATAATAGGGAATTTTGAATTAATCTAGGTAGGTTAAGTGCTCTAAAACAAAATCATGAAATAACTAAGTTAGATAAGTACCTATTTTCTAGAATGGTAGTAAATTTCTTAATGCATATTATCACAATATTACACAAAAAATTAATGGAACAAAACTAAGTGAAATCAATGTTATGCAACATAATTGAAAAGTGCTTAGGGATTAAGGACAAACCATGTCATTAGTCATTACTTAATTAACAGCTTCTGTTTATTTAAAATAATAATTTACAAGTCTGGTCTGTACCTATGGTATTTATTGGTCTACAAGGAAAAAGGGAAAGATATGAAATAAATAGCCATTTGCAGCAAAGTGAAGTATGCTATTCAGCTTCAGTATTACAATAATGCTTTGATTTACATATTTTTTAAACAAGTCAATGTCAACAGAATTACTTTGAGTCTGAGTACTTAGGTCAAATATTATGGCACTATTATATACAATTTCTAAATGTTGTGTATTTATTAAGACTTATTCAAACTGAGAGAAAGTAAGATTAGTTGCAGGTAGGCAGAAAAATATTCATTAAATGGATGAAGCTGAACATCAAGCTATTGGAGAAAATAGAAAAGAAACCACAGATTTTTTCCTATAAATAGTGGATTAATTTAATTGAATAACCCAGAGAACCTTTACCCTCCCAGTTTTAAGTGTATTTTTTACAGTATATTGTTATTATCAGGCAATAGTTATGTAATCTAGCAGAAATTTTGTAATGTTTATTCTTGGTGAAACATAATGAGTTTTGAGACATTGTATAAATATATCTGATTCAATTTAATTAAATTTTCAAATTATTCAATATCAAAAATAATCAAATGGAACTCTTTTTTATTGGCTTTATAGGTCAGTCTAAGAGAGCATTTTAAGCTGTGAAGGTTTCAAACAAATGTAACATTGGCAATATTTTTCTTAAAAAAATATTAAGAGAAATTAAATTGCATTCTTTGAATAAATTCAATAGGCAAGTTTCTAAAGTTGTTTCACTCAGTTGGAATTTTAGGTATAAAATGAAATTAATGAACCAATGGTTCATTGCAATGCTCACTTTTAATAGCAACTTTTAAACCATTTACAAAGAACTGTTGAAACTTCAAAATTAAGTTTCCAATATAAGTTTTCTTGTAATAGTCTTTTCATCATACAATTACAGCTAACTGTCAAAATTAAAAATTTACACCATATATAAAATACACAGTTTCTCAATTTATACAGTGACATCAGTGCTTCACCACTCTGCATCACCATTAGCTTTTTGAAAAACATAATCTTTTCCCGAAAGGTTCATAATGCCATCTTTGAGATAGAACTTCCACTTGTTGCGAGTGCGAGTGATCTTGTCGTATTGACAAACAACTACATTGTCAGTGTCAAACATGTCGCCTGGCTCCTCATCAGACACATCGTCACCAGAGTTGAGAGGCTCCTCGTCTATACCGCTCAGCTCATCATGTTCCTCCTCTTCTTCCTCAGCTCTTTCCTCTGCCGACTCTTCATCATCATCCTCATCTCCCCCTCCTTCTTCAGACCCATCGCCACCATTAGAGCCCTCATCGTCAGATGAATCTAAAGCACCATCTAGTGAGAATGGAGCAGCACCACTGCGGCCGCCTCCGCCACCATCAAATTCACTTTGTTGTCCCGCTAGCGCAGAGTTTATATGCTGTTGAAGCAATGTCGCAGCCAGCTGTTGTGGCAAACTAAGTGTTGCATTAATAATAGGGCCAGTCAGTACTTGATGCAGTCTGTTGCCGTTAAGGGCAGATGCTGGTATTTGTATGGTGAATGATCGTGGCGTAGATCCTGGTACTCCGGGCTGCGCTGGCAGGGTCAACTGCACTGGCACTCTATTGTTGGGGTCAAGCACTTGGTGTGGATGAGCACCAGCGATGTTGGGCGGCGGAGGCCCACGCTCAGGTTCAGAGCTTTGCTGGCTGGAGCTCTGTTGGGCCATGTGCGTGTCGGGTGCGGCTCTCCTGATAGCGTTATTCCCATTCGAGCGCTGGAAGTTCTGCAGCACGGGCGGCGGCGGCAACGCCGACTCCGGCTTTGGGGGGTCCATGGCGCCACTGGCAGTTAGTTTTGTTTTCCATAGCTGTTTGAGCTCTTGCAGCACTTGCTCGTCTACACCGTCATCTAAGAAACAGTCTCGCACTCCAGCTATCACGTCATCCACTACAGTATTGTAGAGTTTCAGAACGGACAACTGACTCATAGTCATGTTGACAAATTTTCTAGTTACTGATATAGCGCAACATAAAATAGAGCATCCAACCTGTTGTCCGGAGGCACTTGTTGATGAAGGAGTGCTATAAAAGCACCTATGTGATGTAAATTACACAAAACTGCGCCTTTTCTTCCACCTCCGAGATCACATCTCAATGTCAACGCTCACAGTCGACATCTTCATGAGCATCGTCGTAAATATACGAAGCTCGATCAACTGCTAGCGATGAGCAATATTTTTCCACAAAGCCACAAAATTGGCAGATACACTATCTATAAATTGCACATTTGACAAATTCCGTGAAGGTGAAACTATTCAACGTAAATTTTGACAATTGACCATTATAACCTACAAAAAGCAAAATCTTTCGCTTTGCCAGAACATAAAAGTAAAATGAATATTGTCTATGGTCGCGCTCTTTGACTCGAAATATCTAAATACGCATGCGCTGTCTACCAACGCCCAAGACCGGAGTTTGCGCCACAAGCTTCGTGTAATGATTTTATTTTATGTTTACTATTTTTACGGATAAATTAAAATAGTTTTTAAGATAAATCTTTTGTCCGTAAAAAAAAACTCAAAAATCAATTCATACTTGCAACACCAAAAATAATGATGCGTTCAAAAAGTTTTATATAATGTTGTGGCTTCGTTCGTACCTTTATAACATGTTACATTTAAAGAAAAATAAAAAATACCTAAAAAATTCTGCGTATCACATAATAGGCTGAACTTTTGTTTGATAAAACATAATCTAAAGCACTCGCTAGAAAAATCTGCTTTCAAATACGCACGAGCTACGGTGCGACAGACAGACTCAACCTCACACATGGATAGTAGCGATAAAACTACGATAACACCCCTCTTTTTGGGTTAATGAGCCGTTTTCAAAGTATAACCCGTGTCAATAAAGAAAACATTTAGGATGAACTTCAAAACACTCGCCCTCTCGCTCTAATTAATACAGTCAAAGCGAGACAACGCTAGGTTTTTAACTCCGCCCTAAATGTTATCTTCAATAACACGGGTTATACAAATATAAAGCAGCGGGGGGAGCATGACTTTTATCGATGCCGATTTATCCAACAAAATGGCGGTTTATCAGCATTTTTGACGTCTCTATTGGGTTATACAGGGCGTCCCACGGCTATGCCACATGGAGGGAAAGTACCTTAAATATTGTAGATGGAACATTTTACTGAAAGAAGACATTATTTTAATTTTAAAAACATATTAAACTGCATTCATAGATATCTAAATAATTACATGGTTGAACTGGGAATCGAACCCGTTACATGAGAAAAGTAATTACCCTGTAGTTTTGTCATACCGATCGAACGGATTCATGATAAGGTTTATTTTTTGCTAAATAACATAGTGTCAGAAATAAAAGGAAGACCATGAATTTTAACATTTACCAGGTATTATGCAACAAATCGAGCCGTATCCTGAGCCGAAAGACGCGTAAAATTTTGTCCATCGCAATGCGGCTGGCTGATTATAAAGAAATAATTCAAAATGTGTTTCATTTTCATACTTTTATTTTTTTGTTACTGTGATTTTCATTGATAAATTGATTAATGTGGTATTAAAAATGTTAAAATTCATGGTCTTCCTTTTATTTCTGACACTATGTTATTCAGCAAAAAATAATCCTAATGATGAAGCCTTTCGATCGGTATGATAAAACTACAGGGTAATTATTTTTCTCATGTAACGGGTTTGATTCCCGGTTCAACAATGTAATTATTTAGATATCTATGAATGCAGTTTAAATTGTTTTTTAAATTAAAATAATGTCTTCTTTCAGTAAAATGTTCCATCTACAATATTTAAGGTACTTTCCCTCCATGTGGCATAGCCGTGGGACGCCCTGTATATTGCTCTCGACGATATATAACCCACTATACAGGGTGTTAAAAGACCGCCAACAAAGCGGGAAACCACGTATTGTCCTCATCATAAGGATCATTTTTGCCCAAGGAACTATACCTGGGAAATCAACGGTTTCCGAGATAATGAGGTTCAAAGTCGGACTTTTCAAAAATTTTTTTTTGCAGACATGCGTTCAGTATCAATTCTTTAACATTTCTTCCCAAGGAAACATATCAAAATTTTTAATATTTCTTACAAAAAACGACGCTGAAATTGCAACCCGCAATGTATTCTAAGCATCGGCACCTCGAGCGTAAGTAGCCTAAGTTTATGTCAACGCTTGCGCGATATGAATTGTCTGCGTTACACTTCCATTACGCGATAAAATATTTTCCAAAATTATAACCTAAAAAACCAAAATTATTTCCCAGCAATAATTTATCGAAAAAGTACTTTGTTTTGGTGTCTAGTATGCGTACCTTTCGGCTCTGTTGGCGGTCTTTTAACACCCTGTAGACGTCAAAAATGCTGATAAACCGCCATTTTGTTGGATAAATCCGCCTCGATAAAAGTCATGCTACGGGGACAGGGCCCTTAGCCTGTAACACAATGGTGCCAAAATGGGCAGTCAGTACGGGCAGCATGGTAAGCCCGAGATAGGCCCTTCTCTATGCAAAACTGTCAACTTGTCGTTCGGGCTCGAGTTGGCTCTACGCCAACATGGCGATGGAGACAAAAATACAACATTTTTATTAAAATGGAAATAACAACTTTTTGCTCGACATGACCCTAATCTATTGCCATCTCAAGTCCCGCCTGCCATGCTCGCACAATAGACATAGCACGTCTGTCACTCGAGTTCGAGAGAGTGTCAAAACGACCATGCTAAGCATACAGGTGACGACTTCAATTACGATTTGCTAACGCTGTCTGTCCTTTTAATGTTTTTGTAGTACAGCAAAGAATATTTTGATTCTAATTCTAGAGGATTAGTTCTCTGGTTGTAGGAGAAAAACGAGGAGAACCCGGTTTTGTCCTTCTGCCGGGATGCCATTGACCCGCCATTGCGTTACAGGCTAAGGGCCCAGGGCCCTTAGCCTGTAACTGTAATGAATTAGAATCAAAATATTCTTTGCTGTACTACAAAAACATTAAAAGGACAGACAGCGTTAGCAAATCGTAATTGAAGTCGTCACCTGACAGCCCATTTTGGCACCATTGTGTTACAGGCTAAGGGCCCAGTTCATAGATAGCGCTTACAGGGCCCTTAGCCTGTAACGCAATGGCGGGTCAATGGCGTCCCGGCAGAAGGACAAAACCGGGCTCTCCTCGTTTTTCTCCTACAACCAGAGAACTAATCCTCTAGAATTAGAATCAAAATATTCTTTGCTGTACTACAAAAACATTAAAAGGACAGACAGCGTTAGCAAATCGTAATTGAAGTCGTCACCTGACAGCCCATTTTGGCACCATTGTGTTACAGGCTAAGGGCCCAGCGGGAGGAGCATGACTTTTATCGAGGCGGATTTATCCAACAAAATGGCGGTTTATCAGCATTTTTGACGTCTATAGTGGGTTATATAGCGTCGAGAGCGATATATAACCCACTATGGACGTCAAAAATGCTGATAAACCGCCATTTTGTTGGATAAATCCGCCTCGATAAAAGTCATGCTACGGGGACAGGTCAAAAGTAGTCTAAAGTAGTCAAAAGCGAAATTAGACAGTCGTGCGTGTTCCGGTTCTTGTATAGGCACGCCTATAGGGGCCATCTATGAAGTATTTTCAATGTGTTCTTTGAAAACGGCTCTCCTACCTAACTACTTACTGCAGCGTGCTGTACTTACTGTATGATGATCTCCCAGGTAGTACTTTCCCACGACTTCGTTCACGCACGTATTGTTTGATAAAATAGTCTGAAGTTCATGAGTTTTTTTAGAGAAAAAAGCTAATAACCTAATAAGTAGGTACCTATTTCAATAAATGTACTTTTGAACTTTAGGTCTTCTGGTTTTTCGCATTTATAGCAAGTTTGCTATGGGGATTATATCAGGCGTTTGTTTTCGCATTTTTTATCTACAAACAATCAATTTTAATTTTTCTCCTTATTTTACTTGTGCTATAAAATCAAACCTATTGTTTCTTACCAAATTACACGATTCTAGGTCAAAGATAATGATTCTATTTCTACCATAATGTCGTAATGTAGTTAGATAGGTAGGTATGTACGAGAGTAAGTATAGGTACTTATGAAAATCAATCTAATGGTTATTGTTACACAAGCTTTCACACCTTAAGGCTAGAAGATAGTAGTGTGGCGGGAAATTCAAAATTTTCACAGTTTTTTTCATTTTGTAGCTAAACTGAGCTATTTTTGTTCAGAGATTTTTCGTTCGCGAGAATAAAACCGTATTCTTTTTGAACCAGACAGCGAAACGAGCGAAGTTCTCCGAGTCTACTGGAACAATCCGGCGTTTGTATGTATGTATGTATGTATGTATGTTTGTATGTTTGTATGTTTGTATGTTTGTATGTTTGTATGTTTGTATGTATGAATGTTCGTTCGACGATAACTTGAGTAATTTTTGTCGGATCGTCATGAAATTTGGTAGGCAGGTAAATGAAATTAAAAGAATTTTTAAGTTCGAACATGAGCCAAATCGGTCGAGGGGTTGCCGAGATATGGGGTTCTTAAGTTTATATGGGATGAGAGAGGGCGCCACTGCTGCCTCTCAGTAACATTAAAATAGTGCTAAAAAGTGATTTTAAAAGTGATAAAAACGTAAATCGAATTAGTAAACAGTGAAAGCAGTGATAAAAACTAACAAAAGTGAACTATAAATACAAATTCTGTTTGGAAACAATATTGTGGATATCGGACGTAAAACTCAGTGGAAACAATAAAAATAAACTTTTACAACAACAAGAACTCAATTTTAATCCAATAAAACCAAAAATAACCAAAAATTTTGCTAATTGCTACGGTCTAAAGTACACCAGATTAGAAAATACAAAACAGCGCCATCTATTTAAAAAAAAAAGTTATTCTACTTCCTAATAGAGGGCGTGATAATTTTTTTTATCAGAGCCATCTAGTGTTCAAAATTATAAACCAAAAAGTCCTTATGCTCAACAATAGAGGTCGCTTTACTTCAAAACTACAAGAGAGTCCTATACAAAACTTAAAATGGAAGAAATACTAGATAAAGTACAAAAAATCCAAAATGATCGAGAGGTACAAAAACTTGAAATAAGAAAAAGCGGCGAACAAGTTGGTAGGCGGTACAGTGTCTAAGCAATATAATAGAACATGTGTTTAATAAATATTTAAAATACTTATACTTAAGAAATAGTTTTAAAAATGTTTTTCTTCAGTAATTAAAAGTCTCATAACTCCAAATGGACAATTGTAACAACAAAGCTGTTAAAACAATTGTTGTTCCAATTGAAAAGACCTATCCAACGAAATATATCTTATTGCTATTGGAGGGTGGTCCCAATCTGCGCATCATCCTCGTCTATATTCCAGCCAGTGACGCAGCCGCTTGCGTTGGAAACATACCTAGTACCTACGTTTACTACAGTACAATCACAATAATTATACATTGGAATCCCCGCGAGGTATCAGTAGTCGAATAGTCGCGGTACTCGCGGTGCAAACATACTGGTATGTATCTGCATATATTCAATAAGGCCCGGTTTCTGAATTGAGAATGTCACTAACCAAATGCTTAAGTATCGTCCTGTCCTGTCACATTCTTTTGAGTGACATCTTCAGAGACAGACCGATACTTAATCATTTGGTTAGTGAAATTCTCAAATCAGAAATCGGAGGTAAGCCTACTAAGGCCCGGTTTCTGAATTGAGAATTTTACTAAGCAAATTCTTAACTATCGTTATGTCACGTTCTTTTGTGAGAAATCCGGAGAGGCAGAACGATATTTAAGTACTTGCTTAGCGAATTTCTCAAATCAGAAACCGGCAGTTAGGCCCGGTTTCTGAATTGAGTTTCTGAGTTGAGAATTTTACTAAGCACATACTTACGTATCGCTCTGTCACGCTCTTTTGTGAGAAATCTGCAGAGACAGGACGATACTTACCCATTTGCTTAGCAAAATTCTCAACTCAGAAACAGGGCCGTAGGCACGGTTTCTGAATTGAGAATTTCACTAACCAAATGCTTAAGTATCGTTCCGTCACATTCTCTTGTGTGACATCTGCAGAGACAGAACGATACATAAGCATTTGGTTAGTGAAATTCTCAATTCAGAAACCGGGCCTAAAGGAGCTGTTTAAGTTGTTCACGTGCAGCCAATGACATTAGAATGTCATTGCGTGCAGCGCTCGAGGCGAGGCAATCTTCGACGCGAAGGTGTCGTCTCGCCAGGTGGAGCCACAGGTGGGCGCAGCCTCACCCGACTGGTGTCATGTGAGGGCTAAGAGTTTCATGTGTGTACCTACTGTGTAGGCACGGTCTCGCCCACGCCCCGACCGCAGCCTGACCCCAGCCAGAC
This sequence comes from Zelleria hepariella, assembly GCA_949319315.1. NCBI lineage: Eukaryota > Metazoa > Arthropoda > Insecta > Lepidoptera > Yponomeutidae > Zelleria > Zelleria hepariella. Next base: position 14,543,395 of record OX439385.1, read on the forward strand.
CCTAGACCGGCAGTCTCACTTTACGACACACATAGGACATAATTGAACTTTACGGCCTGCGCTCCACGAGAGCTGTTATATAAGTGCTCGCGGATAGAAAAATAACATTTTATACTGCGGATCACTTTATGACATTGACGAATTGTAAACACAAGAAAAAGATGCTGAAACACGAAATTGTCTTTACGTAAAGCGCAGCGATTTTTCTCTTTCATTTGTTGAAGTGTGAAATCTTATCTTTGGAACGCATTCCCCTTTGCATATATCAGTGGCAAGGCAAGATGAGATTTGTGTCCCCAAAGGTCTGGCAGCAATCCCGTTCAAAACTGCTCGGAGTTATTGTGATAAATAAGCTTGGAGACTCACTATTCGCGCATATCAGAAGTTGACAAAAATAGAAGTTAAAAACTAAAACCCGACTACTGAAAGGCTTAAAACAAGACCTGTTTATCCTTAAAATAGACTCATAGATAAATAATCGTAGTCGGAGGCCATCGGTTTATCAAATGCGAATGTGGTGTCCTCCGACTACGATTAATTATCTATGAGTCTATTTTAAGGATAAACAGGTCTTGTTTTAAGCCTTTTAGTAGTCGGGTTTTAGTTTTTACTTCTATTTTTTTTTTGAGCTTTTTAGTAAGTCATTTTGGACGATCACCCAGAATAGAACCAAGAAGGGCAAAAAAAACACATTTTGGAATTTTTTGTTCTATTTGTTATGTTGACGCTACATGTGTTATACATTTTTGAAAAGTTCTTTTAAAGCCCTTTCATTTGATACCCATGACGATGGTATCCGATAATTTTTATTTTTAGGTCCACCACTTTAGGGCGCAGCACAGCCGACATCTTGTTTTTTTTTAAATTAAACTATCCTATGTTACCTGGGTGATTAAGACGAATCCAACGACACCTCATTTGTTGAAATCGGCCGAGTAGTTTAGGCTCTGCGAGGGAACAGATGAACACACAAACATACATACCCACATACATACATACATACATACATACATACATACATACATACATACATACATACATACATACATACATACATACATACATACATACATACATACATACATACATACATACATACATACATACATACATACATACATACATACATACATACATATAGCACATATGCTTCGCGTAGTCGGTTAAAAATGGGGAAGAAAGTAAAAGTTGGTGACGAACAAGTCTTGGTGTAAAGCAACTAGATTTTTTCGCTTGACTCCAATATTTGGCCCACCCTGTATGTATGGTGTTTACTCAAGATTCGTTCTCTTCGACAGTTAGTACCAACACAAAATGTTATCTATTGAGATGCACGAAAGTTTTCAACAGCCAACACCGAAAGAGTGAAGTGGAATTTAACTGTGTTTATATTTCGCTACATCTACAATATTATATTAGGTACGTATCCAATTGTCAATCAACTGGCATCGATGTTGTAGCTATAGAGTTTTGTTCCTTCGATTATTATTGATGTAGCAATCATCGCATTAGCGATATAAGGTTTATGATATTAAGTAGTTTTCACATGCTACACATTTGTATCCCAAGTAAGTGTACCAACCTATGATTTTTTTAAATCTAGGTATTGCAGTTTTCTTTAAAATCGACGAAAGTTTCTTAGAACACCTTTTGCGGTTTCAGACATCCGCAATCCCCATACGACCTAACTCAATGCGCCACCTTGTATATTAGGTACCTCCGGGTGCATCAGATATTCCGAGTCCACCAGTCTACCACGACTTCGATCTAAGACCTTCTCCATCTCCTGTTAGAATTCAGGGTCCTGAGGCGAATATAAACCTTTCAGAGACTTGTATGAAGACATCACTCTTTTATTAGCATCATAAAAACGACGCTTTACGGGAAATTCGGTGTAACCATAACCATATTATTTAAAATTTAGTAAAAGTTGTGTAGGCAAAAGATATTCAAACTCCCTAAAAACCTAGATTTTGCTCTATGACATTCGATAGAGAGCCGACTAACAAAGAGAGTAAAAAGTTGCCTTTCCGTACAAAGTTAACCGCTTCTACTACTACCTACCTACACTACACGGTTGATAAATGTCCTAAATCGAAAGGTCTTTTGGTGTAAAGTGAAAAAATAGAAGTTAAAAACTAAAACCCGACTACTAAAAGGCTTAAAACAAGACCTGCTTATCCTTAAAATAGACTCATAGATAATTAATCGTAGTCGGAGGCCATCGGTTTATCAAATGCGAATGTGGTGTCCTCCGACTACGATTAATTATCTATGAGTCTATTTTAAGGATAAGCAGGTCTTGTTTTAAGCCTTTTAGTAGTCGGGTTTTAGTTTTTAACTTCTATTTTTTTTGAGCTTTTTCGTAATTCACTAGCTGTGCCCGCGACTTCGTATGCGTTTTTACACATGTGACATTTAATTTAAATTCGACTGTGGAGGAAAACTCAAAAGGAAGGTTTTTTTTAACCCCCGATCAACAAAGAGGGGTGTCATAAGTTTGATAGCTTTGTGTGTGTGTCTGTTTATGTGTTTATGAGGGTGTGCCTGTCTGTGTGTCTGTCTTTGTGTGCCCTAATCTAAACAATACATTTATGATTAAATATGTTTTGTTTAGATTAGGTATCGCCCGTTTAAGATACCAGGAAGATTAGCATAAGAATTGCCTGGGAAGTATGGGGGTTTATTATGTATCTCCCTCGACGTAGAGTGGGATAGATAAAGTTATAAGCCCATAGATAAGGTCTTACCCATTCTCATGCTAAGCCAGCAAACAAAGCATAAGGTTGGGTTAGAGCGTATCTACCGCAAATAACTCTGTCTATCCCGCTCTACGGCAAACAAAATATATTTTTTTAATATCAAGTTGGGCTCAGTAGAGTAAATATTTAAAAAAAGGCAAAAAAAAAAATTTCAACCTCGCGTGGGTTCAAACCCAGAAGATTTCGACCGCGACGCAACAGTACTACATTTCTAACATCGATGAACTTTGTCCGACCTCCACCGAAAACCACTCACAATTCCCTCCAGCAAGCATCATAAGGCTGGGTTAGAGCGTATCTATGGCTCTATCCATCCCGCTCTACGTCAAACAAAAGAGTGAGATACCTATTGTTTTAAACCCATAGATACGCTCTAACCCGGCCTTATGCTACGCTTGTAGAACTAACATTTTCCGCCAAAATAAAATAAAAACAAATGCCGATTTTTCATTTACAATATGCGCCCCAAATGCCAAAAGTCGTAGCGTGCTATTATACAGAGTGTTAAAAGACCGCCAACAAAGCGGGAGACCACGTATACGTACGTATACGTATAGTCCTCATCATAACGAACATTTTTGCCCAAGGAACTATGCCTGGGAAATCAACGGTTTCCGAGATAATAAAGTCAGACTTTTTTTTTTTTTTCAGAAATGTGTTTAGTATTACGTTCTTAATATACCTTCTTAAGAAGCCATATCAAAATTATGGATATTTCTCACAAAAAATCAAGTTAAAAATTGCAATCCGCAATGTAGGTTTTCGAAAGAATGTGGTTCAAAGTCGGACTTTTTTTTTTTTGCAGTAATATGTTCAGTATCACGTTCTTAACATACCTTCTCAAGAAGCCATATCAAAATTATGAATATTTCTTACAAAAAACGAAGTTAAAATTGCAACCCGCAATGTATTCAAAACATCGGATAGCCTAAGTTACTCCCAGAAACGTGAGTTACGACCATGTTAAGTTTGGTTGAAAACTATTCAGCGGTGTTCGCGTTTATCGTGTTCATACAGACAGACAGACAGACAGACAGACAGACAGACAGACAGACGGACAGACAGACAGACATAAACCGTTTTTTTTGCATTTTTGGATTCAGTATAGTTTACTTAGTAACCCCTGCTAGTTTTTTTCTAAAAATATTCAATGTACAGAATTGACTTCGCTAGAGTTTTATTATAAGTATAGAAGATTTGGACTATTACCCAGAACAGAACCAAGAAAAAACACATTTTGGAATTTTTTGTTATATTTGTTATGTTGACGCTACATGTGTTATACATTTTTGAAAAGGTCTTTTAAAGCCCTTTCATTTGATACCCATGACGATGGTATCAGATAATTTTTATTTTTAGGCCCACCACTTTAGGGCGCAGCACAGCCGCCGTCTTGTTTTTTTTCAAAATTAAACTATCCTCTGTTACCTGGGTGATTAAGACGAATCCAACGACACCTCATTTGTTGAAATCGGCCGAGTAGTTTAGGCTCTGCGAGGGAACAGATGAACACACAAACATACATACCCACATACATACATACATACATACATACATACATACATACATACATACATACGCTGCTAAAATCATAACCCTCCTTTTTGCTTCGCGTAGTCGGGTAAAAAGGAAACCCATTCGGGCTAACTCTGAAATTAATGGAGAGCAAATTTTCTCGTCTATACTTCTCAAAGCGTAGCCGCGAAGACAATGTCCTCTCTGGGGATTCAATAAACTTTACCCGTTCAAATAGAAGTCCTTGTTTGCATTTCAACGATCGACATTACAGAGGAAGCTTAATTAGACGATTAAAAAGAAAGAATTAAAGAATAGAGGTAGAAGGGGAAAATAGCTTGTGTGAGGAAGAATGGGTCCGCAAATACCTTCCGGACCATTAGGTTGAATTCTCAAAATGTTGAACTCTCACTTAGTTGAACCCCAGAATGTTGAATTCTTATAATTCAAAAAGAAAACTCAAAAGGAATGTTATTTTTATTTCATGACTTGCAGCAGCAAGGCTCAAAAGAAAACAATAAATACAGTACGCAAAACGCTAAGATAACCCTTTCTGTTTAATTAATAATATTTTTTATTTTAGACAACTTTTTAGAACTTTAAGTTCTAAGAACTTCATAGACCTGTGTTAATTTGTGTGACGTGTACTCGGACTTTCAAATATCTACTTTAAATTATAGAAAATGAATGAGCGAGAGAGATGGGAGCGAAGCGTATGGGCCCTCTTAAGGAGGAAATAAACGACTTCATTAAACCAGAGCCCTTTATATTCATTGATGGCGGTGTGAGGGCGGCAGCAGCCGCGGCGCGTCTCGCCGTGCCATGGAGTTGGTGCAAATTGGATCTTTATCGCGCAACGCGGCGTTACGGGGGCGCCGCTCACGTGCCTATTTAAACCGTTTGCCAGCTCCGCCTAACAAAGCCCATCAAAACAAGAAAATAAAATCACAGTTGCTACGCCTTTTTGTTCGCCGTCGAGCGTAATATGCCCTGAGTACCGTATTTACATAGCAAAAGGCGCCGGCTGGCCTCGGTCGTTAGTATCGTATCGTATTTAGTTCTTAGAGCTCTCATTAGACATTAAAACGTACGCTGGGGTCAGGTGCAGTGTATCTAGACTATAATACTATGTTTGTTCGAGAATGTTAGGCATCATAGCTAAACGCGAGCGTGAAGCTCGACAAAGTTAGTGTTTTAGTTGATTCATTATGGAGTTCTACATAGAGCCAGCAGTAAATCGACAGAAGTAAATTACACACTGCACACATTCTAAATTAGCGCAAAATTATTGCCCTTATGAAATTATTCTCAACCAACAACATTACAATTAAACAAGATAAGATTAAGATTTTGGGGACCTTTGGGTCGGATATGTCTCGGAGCGGTTTGATAAGTTGATTTATTTATTTTTACTATTATTTTATATTATGATTTCTTTTTTATTTTTTATTTTAGCATTTTGACATTTTATATTGACCTTTTGTATTAAGTGTGTGTGTGTGTGTGTTCTGTTTTGACATTTCTGTAACTTTTAATTTTTCATTTAAAAATTGCCCTGTATATTAAACAATGATGTGCTTGATTAGAGAAGGTAAAGTGAACTAAAGTTGGGTCCATGAGATTGATTTTATTCCCTCAATCTTTGGTAATTATCACTGAGACATTTAGAGGCCCTTGGTAAAAATTTGGGTGGCCTGAAATATTGTAACACCACAGATGGCCAGAGTGGCGAGTACCTCATACAATTACAAACTTACATACACTTTGTTGTAATAGATGTATCTGTGATGCCTTTATTGATTGCTACCCATTGAATTTACGCCCCTTGTTTTAAAGTTGGAGTTGATCCGAAAATGTATCGAGATCCGTGCATGTGTGTGTTTTGTTAAAAATACCTTGGCCTATATCGGGCGGTGCCGCGGCAGGGAGCAGCGCTCAGACGAATGCAGGAAATGAAGGCCCGGGCACGTTAATAGCGCGCAATCGGTTGCGAGTAATTGCTAATCTGCAGCTAAGCCCCTAATATTTAGACATCACGGATAAAATGTGAGAAAATCGGCTCTTGTACAATACCTCAGCTTAGTTAGTGCCACGAGGTGCTCGTAATGAGGATTTACGTCGACAAATAACCAGTCGTGGAACAACAAAAGTGCTTGTCACTGTGGCTTTACTTTAGACATTCTTTTGTTAGGGCTGTCGCTGTTGAATAGAGTTAAATTAGATGAGGGACAGTGTCGCGATCTTACTATTTCGCTGTAAATGTTCTTCTACGTTTTTCTGCTCACAAAGTTAACAGATTTTTTTTTTCAAAGTAGACACTTATTTATGGGAACCGAACACAAGAACTTCATGTTAGTAAGCAAATCTACGAACATGAGCCAAATCGGTCGAGGGGTTGCCGAGATAGGGGTCGCGAGTTCACAGTTCGGGGCGAACCACTACAGGGTGCACTCAAAGTCGATAGCGGAACTTTAAGTAGGCTGTCTGCTGATCATAACTACAAACAACTTGTAAACCAAAAAGGCGGTGGCGTATTTTATATCATATGCCAACTACACAATAAGTAAAGATGCAGAACTTAGAGACGAAAAGTGTGCTGTAGAAATAAATAATATCCGTAGCAGCGTAGCACTTACGCAGCAGCGCTAAGCTGCTACGGTTTTTCGTTTGGATAGTGAAATTAGGTACAAAATTATCTTATTGCCAGTACAGTGCTCCAAATAGAGGTGGGAGCCAGTGGTTAGAACTGTTGCTCAAAAGGTTCAAATCCGTGGTGGTGGTGGTGGCAAAAGGAGGTGGTATACATGCATTTGTAATTTGCAGTAAATCGCTAACAGTGAAGGGAAGTATTAAGAGGAGCCGCGAGCTTGACTAAGTAGTCTTGACAGACTTTATCTTTCCTATGGACTAGGCTGATCAAGTTTAGAGGATGGTATATGTGCTGGGCAAACCTACTTCATCTTAAAAACCTCCAGTGTGTGTGGAACTGCCACATGCTGCCTATTTTTTTTATGTGGATACAACTTATTTTATCGCGTCAATATAAAGTAATAAAGAGGCATACTGATTTCATCTTCCAATCTATTTGCAAGTTTCCATGTTGATTCCAAATCTAAATTAAAATCTTTGACAAAAAACTAATTATTTTAACTCTTATTTTTTTCAATTTGTTTAACCTCCGCCGGTGCCAAGGAAGGGTGTTAACAAATAGCAAGCGATTTGTCAAATTGCTGGTAAGGTAAATTACTTTAAAAACACATCAATGTCTGTCGCACGCGACGCGGCCCGCGATTAGTGCAAATTTGCGACGGTACTGGCGCGATGCGCCCCTTTGCCACTAGCGCTTATTTTCCAGACTGGCGGCGTTAAATTGTTTGACAAATTTTGATAATCAACATGATAAATTTTTTATCTCCATAAAAGGCTGGATGAATGTAGCAAGCGTTGAAGATATACTTTGCTTGTCAAGAAATAGAGCTGACTTCCATTAGTAGAGATGAGCGCCAAGAATGAGAAGAAATTCATAGATCACAAATACCTAATCTTAACATATTACCTCCGAGCGAGCGGCTTAAATAAAAGCTTTCTATTCCCAGGCTTATATCAGGCTAAAAACGGTCACTTTTTTTTAATTCTACGTTGATTCCGCGTGCACTCATCAATAACCATCAACAATAACAATCGCCCGCAATCAACAGACAAAGAGCTAATGAAGTAGTTTTTCTTACGTTTCTGGGAAAGTAGATATTCAAAGTGCGGTAAAAATGTTACTCGCTTTTTATTTTTACTGAACGACGACGTCATGCTTGATACATTCGAATTGTAAGATAATAAGTTATAACCAAAAATATAAAATGCTTAAAAGGGGTCGAGAAGACATAAGGCGGACAAAAACTGGTGAAATGACGGGCTGGCAAACAGAAGGTAATTAAAGCCTTTTTACGGTGTCGTCCCTCGCCCTTCACGTCAGGCGCCGGCGCCCTACAGCAATAGCCGTCTTTAAACTCGCTCTTAACCCTGCTTAAAAAGGGCAATAAATAGATTCTACCCTAAGGTTAAGGGGCAAAGCTTTGTTCATCGAACTTAATGGATTTTTTATCCAGCTCCTTAAGAAATCCTTTGCAATAAAGACAAAAATTTCGGAGAATAAAGCAGTTTTTTAAAAATAAAGTTAGCGAACATAATACAAGGTAAGTGCAACTGCTTCTCTACACTGCACGTTCCCAACAGCTAGTCAGTCGGCACAGAATCACAAATACAATTCAAGAGGTAAGTCGCTAAGAGTTTCGCGCAAAAAGGAAAAAAAAACAGTACTTACCTAAGCGATAGATGCATTTTTCTTACACACATTGCAAGTATGTATACCTTTATTTAGGAGTTCGCAATGATTTTGAACTTAATTAAATTGAAAACTGCTCCAGCCGAGTTAAGATTATGCTAACATCACGCCCGGGGTCCGCCCCATTTATATTCCAGATTAATTTTGTTTAACTTTGATTTTGTTGAAGACATGTTGACATCTGTGCCGTATGAAAATACCATACTTTTATAAATTGAACATTTTGGGTGAAGAATAAGAAAGATGCAAAAGTCACCGAAAATACTTGTAGTACTTTACTTTTTTTACTTTTTTTTGTAGTCTCAATGGGGTTTTTTCCAGGCATCAAAAATAGCCCGAATAACTGTCAAAATCAGTCTATTTATCTGTGGTTTCCATACAAACCACAGATTTAGTTACGCGATAATTCGCGAATCGCTGTCAAATTTGACACTTGGAAAAATCCCTATTGTAATGTCTCACTAATAATATGTTTTATTCAAATCGGTTCAGCTGCTTGTGACATAAAAAAAAAACAAATGCCTCTCTTCAAAAACCATTAATATCACTGGTAACGTTTGCCACGCCTTTGCTTGACTCTACCTTCGAATGACCACTTTGCTATCTCTACGACAAAACACGTGCCAAGAATAGTGTCAACACTTTGCTGGTCAATATTGAGTATATACTCGTAGATATAATAAAATGTTATGGAAAGGATGTGAAGGTACCGGATAGCCTCGCAAAAGTGCACAATAAAACAAGGCTAAAATGTGGGAAGGTTAACTAAAAAAACTAAAATTCGTGTAAAGTTCTCATAAAACAGCGCCGACATCGACACTTCACCCTAACATAGCAAAGCCCCGAGGCGTCTCTAAATCGGGACGTAACCGTCAGCACATAACAGGGTCGTTAGGTCGTATCAGCCCTTACCAAGTTTGCAGACAAAGAGAGTTTAACGAAATGTGTTAGGATCAGAGTCACCCGATTCAAAGGTTCGGTCGTGATGGATGGACTGATAGGTACCTTATCACAAAGTAATGGTAATATATCTTGCTTGGGTTGCGTATCGGTGTGACTGGTCGTATGCCTATTTGAAAGGATTAACTTGGTCCCAATTTTCGATGGTCATCTGAGACAGTAGCAGCTGTTTAAAGTGACAGGGGTTAACGAGTTAATTAAAGCAGATCTACGCGTTATGTGTAATCCCCACGTCACGCGCGGCGAAGGGCAAATGTCATACGCTTCTCAACGCGTTAAACCATGTGACAGATTTCTCGCCTCCTCAAAAGATCTCACAAGGCTGTGATTTGTCGATGTTTTATAAAGTTCTAATAATAACATGTTCATATTTCAATACCAAACGACTACCTGTACCAAAACGATAGTTTTCGACAAGGTTAAAAGCTCAAAAGTCAATATTACGTTAGTTTACTTACAAGAACATCATAAGCGAAAACGACTTTTTCTATAATGGACATGGTGAATAGAATATCTAGTCTAACAAAGCGAAGAAGATGACTGCCCTAGTCACTCAGCCACAGCCATGGCAATAATGTCATCTAAGGCGAAATTTGGAACGTCAACACACGTATACCTACTTACATTGTCACATGCCCAAAGCTCACTTTTTGGCAATGAACCTGTACTTACTTGCCTATCTAATGAAAAGGTAACACTTTATTGGCCTAAAATATATTGCTGTGCGAAGGCATCTACCCAAAAAGTAGTATGAAAAGAATTGATGAGATATTAAGAGAGGAAAAGTTTGTTGTTAATACACGAGAACTGATAGATCGTTTTCCGAAATATTCCTCCGGAGCGGAGATCTTCACTAATAAATATCTATGTATTAAGCCGCCAACTTTCCGAATTACTTTTAGATACAAAACTTACAAGCATGTTGATTCACTAAGGATTTCCCACATTTTGTAAGCGATTACTTATATGATGATAAACCAATGTAATTATTGCCCATGATTTCAGTTTTCTCGTGCGCTGTTTCATCTAAAAGTAGAACATACCTACACCATTTCCCTCAGGTGATGCAAAGAAGTCTAAACACACTCATTGTGTCGGCAGAGCAACATAACCGTAAAGTGGCGGCGACCCGCGCACCTAATCAATGTGATGGGCCATTATCTGGCGATTGCTTTTCGGAAGACACACCGGAGGCCACCGTGTTAATTGTCTATGACGGTATTGACGGATACTGATGTCTTTACAATGGAAATAACTTCAACAGTGTGCCATCATAAATATAAAGTCATAGGCCAGATTAGGACTACATCAGGATAAAAAACTATATGTATGTTTTTGTTTTAAACATACATATAGGATGCATGTAAATATAATCACCCGGTTTGTTAGACTTTTGAGACCGCACCCACCAAACTAAGGCCCGGTTTCTGAGTTGAGAATTTTGCTAAGCAAATGGGTAAGTAACGTCCTGTCTCTGCAGATTTTCTACCCAATAGAATGCCATTGCTTTTACCTATAAAATAGCTATACCTATAAGTAATGTTTTGTAAGTGATATAACACCCGCCATAGGCACAGATATTATAACAGTTAAAAAATAATATTAGAAAAATATTATTCGATAACCTTTGGATGGTAGATTCGATAAGATTGTATTATCACGTTGACGTAAAAATCTTGTTGTTTTTAAATATTTATTTAAACTTGATAACTTGAGAAAATGGTCATGATAGATGGACGGAAAACAAACTTTGAGCCCCATACGACAGGAATGACAGAAATTGCCTATTCCGTCCTTAGGTAGGCCGATGAAAGCAGAACATGTTAAGAGAAATACCTCGTGTATAAATAGCACCCGTGTGAGAAGTGCAGTGGTGGACTGGCAGTGGGCCGCAGCGCTCCAACCTCGAGGACTCTCAGCCACTCCAACCACTCCAACTAGTGACGCGAACTGACTTAGATAACATGACGTATAGTCGTTACTTCAGTATTTAGCGCATGGCCTCGTTGACTTTGTGGTTTACAGTAGACAGATGGAACCAGTTCACCAAAGAGTGCTTTGTTTTACAGGATTTTGTAAGAAAATGCTCGTGATGGTATAATTTCCACAATACAAACATGAGGACGGCGCTGCGAAGGCTCACGAAAATTCCTATTTGCATTTTCCCGCGAGCATGTTCATTTCAATAAAATAGGACGTTAAATGTTTACGAGTAAGTAATAAGATAAACCTGCAGCGAGTGGCGGAAGGAAGCGCTTGCTTTATATATTAAGGCGCCGGTGCCAAATATACAGGCTGCGCATAAAAAACCTCCCGCACTCGGTTACCGGATATGTATGAAAAGGTGTATTTTTCCTTGGTCCGACGGCCCAATTGTGTGTTATTTATTTACTACATTTTAAAAGTACTTCGCAGAAAAAAATAATCTAAGAAGGTGTTATATACATATTGAAAAAATATCCCCAGGCAATCATCTAGAATTCTATGTAACTAGCCACAAGTCCCACAACCCCTAGTCTAAAACAACATCATATTGTTATAAGAATTGTATGGTACACTCTGTATAATATGTCGTGCGTGGAGTATATTTTAATGAATGTGTCATTATCTTTGCACAACGTATATCATAGTCTTCATTAAGGGCAGCCGAAATGGCTTTTATTTTGCGTGAGCAATAAAATATGACATTACTTGTTATTATTACTGACAGATTGTGCTTTACGATAAAAGGCATTGCGTAACCTCAGTCATCAAGTATTACAAAGATTCGCAAAGTGTTCTTGAAAAAAGGGCCTACATTGCTACTTAAAAAGATGTGTTCCTACATAATTGATGTTCCTTTAACCTCCCGGGCGGAATGCCGCCGCGCCGCTCACATTAGCCGATTTACGAATAAAACCTGTAAATTCAGCGAAACTCGTTTAGAATGCCAACATTGTATCCTCGTCAATATTAAACCGGACCCAAACACAAGTAGACTAGCAGTTTACAACTTTAGCTAAGAAAATGGTATTTTGTGGCTCCGTGCTACGTCGTAGCTCCGTGCTGCGTCGTAGCTCCACGCTACGGCGTAGCACTCGCCACATGTCACCGCCCGCCCTATTGTTTAATGCATCGCGGCGCAGCCTTGACCATGTATCGTTTTCTTATAGTATTTCTTGCTGTCAGATTGCGCAAAGCAATTATGGTGCTTCACGCTTACCGACAAAATCAGTGAATATAAATGTAAGAAAACGTAATAAAAAATGAGGTGAATGAATAAACCTAATCTTCGCAGTGTAGAGGGGCGCTCAAGGGGGGCGGCCCCAAGTTCGCAAATTACAGTGATCTCCAGCAACATCTGGCGGTATCTCGGCTAATAATACAAGCCTTTATCGCCGGGAATTCAGCATAATCTTTATGCGGCTGCGGCTGTAACAGCGCGCTTCCGCCGCCGCCTCTACACTGTTACATGTCACGCTAATTCCCTAACTTGGAGCAGTATTTCACTACACAAACACGGTTTCCAACCAACTTTGACCCACTCGGAAACGGTTGCCTAACACTGTCACGTATCGCAATCTCGTTTTTAATTCAAATCAACGCAACGAAACCTTACTACTGCTTACTTTGTTCTTAAATAACTTTTCCGTCAAGGTAAACGTAACTTTCAAGCAAGCCTTGAATGTTTGGCGGTGCGAATTGCACCATTGTGAAGTTTGCAGGCGAGGTCAAATCGATTCCAATTTGTGTTTCAATCTCTCGGTTTCGCTTTGACAGATTATGTTCTAACAACAAGGGACAAATTATTGATTGAATTGAAATAATCTGTGGCGAAGGCAGGTCAAACTTTTAGTTCTATCCCGTCGGCATTAAGTGATGGTTAGAAACTATAAATCGAAACCACCCACATAGCTGTTATTTAGAATGTAAATCCTATCAAAAACTTCGACATCAGAGAGCCGCTGGACCAGCATTAGAAAGCTGTTTAATCCTGCCATTCATAATTTAGTTATTAAATTGAATCTATCTTTATACAGTACATTATATAGAAACGTTTCAAGGTTTTTAGGAAATTAAATGTACATTTGAGTGAGTATAGCGTGTCAGGTAGCGCCCGAGGGTGACCAAAGACTGCTTATAATTTATTTAAGCATACAACTTTGGCCTTAATTTTGCGTCCAAGCACACGATTGAAACAGAATAATAGTTATTGTAAGAAAACGGGATTCTTACCACGATTTATTTTCTTTTGAGTTCCCGATATTTCGGCACCGTTGCAGGCACCATGGTCACGGGTAGACTGAAGACGGTTTTTTGAATGTCAAACACCTAGGCGTAGATAAACCTAGGTGTTAGACATTCGAAATAGAAAGAGGGTAGATAGATTTATCTACGCCTAGGTGTTTGACATTCAAAAAACCGTCTTCAGTCTACCCGTGACCATGGTGCCTGCAACGGTGCCGAAATATCGGGAACTCAAAAGAAAATAAATCGTGGTAAGAATCCCGTTTTCTTACAATAATTATGTCTAAAAACCACGAAAGTTTCAAAAAGCATAGAATAATAGTTATTTGTTATGCATACTCGTATGCATATTTTTATTTTTTTACAATGTACCTATATGTATATGTATAGTTTTTGATTTATAACAACTATTTAAAAATATATACCATTTCCCCCTGACGCTTGAGTCCGACTAACACTTGGCCGTTTTTTTTTATTTTTCTTCCAAATAAACGCATAGAATGGCGGTACGAAACCCTCGGTGCGCGAGTTCCACTCGCACATGTTCGGTTTATTTTTATTTTTATAGGGCCATTATTTCGTTACTCCAGCTCTGTAATAGATACCTACCCCACGTTTCAGAAGCTCCATAGCGCGGGAGAGGCTATGATTATAACGTTAAATATTTAAAGTAAGCGTATAAGCGCAGTAGAGCACTCCACTCTACCCAGGACAGACAAAAACGAATGACCTATTTTCCATCCACTAAAAAGTTGAGTATGTGTACATAAATTCGTCGCAGTTAGCAGAATGAAATGGTAGAGCCGTGTGCTGAGTGGCGAGTCACAACATCATTTAGCATGCACGGCGTTTGCAAATGTACAGCCGTCCGCTGTCGGCGCCCGCGACCGGACTGACATCCGCCCCCCTCGCCCACACTCACACCACTCACACCACATGGGTTAGCCAGCCAACCCTATATAGGTGTATTGTTATATCACAGGTCCACCAAATGTTGTATCCTGAAAATAGAAGTGCAAAATCTGCGAATACGCCAACAGCCCTAGCCAACATCGCTCTGGTAAGCCTTAAAATATAAACCAAAATAATAAAATTTCTCCTAGTACCTAATATTTTCTACATAATTATTTCACAGAATCACTGTGTTAAAATTACGGATTCAAGGATACCGTAAACGACTATGCCGCAAATCGGTATGGGAGATCGGAGTTGTCGCAGGAAAAAAATGGTATGGTAATGGTAAACCAGTCAGCAAACAATCCAGCTCTACCAGATTTAACGCACGGTCCAAAATTAATTTTACTGTACTATTATGCCTTTGAAGATATTAGTTAACACAATTTTTAGGATTCCGTACTGAACCATTAGTTAGAGGATCGCTTTGTTGTCCGTCAAGACCCTTTTCTCAAGAACGCGTGGAGGTATCTTGTTGAAATTAATATCAAATACTTAGGTTTGCAGTCCCTTAGTGCTGAAAAAAAATTATGCTTCTACATTTACGCAATCAAAAGGCCATTTATGGAGCATTTTGCAGCATGTTTCAATGGAAATGTCCCCCGGGTAATTCCCATTGACCTAGAATCATGAAATTTGGCAAGTAGCAGTGTCGTATAGCACAAGTAAACGAAAAAATATTAAAACCGAAAAAATATATATTGACACAAAAAATTGGGTAAAAATACAAAAAATGTGGGGTGCTCAAAGTGAGTCGACCGTATCATGTGGGGTATCGTACGAAAGGGCTAAGATTAGCACAAGCTAAAACATATTTTAAATTAATTTTACGATGTATAGTTTCCGATTTATGAAGAATAATAAAAAAATATACAGGGCGTCCCACGGCTATGCCACATGGAGGGAAAGTACCTTGAATATTGTAGATGGAACATTTTACTGAAAGAAGACATTATTTTAATTTAAAAAACAATTTAAACTGCATTCATAGATATTGAAATAATTACATGGTTGAACCGGGAATAGAACCCGTTACATGAGAAAAAATATTACCCTGTAGTTTTATCATACCGATCGAAAGGCTTCATCATAAGGATTATTTTTTGCTAAATAACATAGTGTCAGAAATAAAAGGAAGACCATGAATTTTAACATTTTTAATACAACATTAATCAATTTATCTATGAAAATCACAGTAACAAAAGATTAAAAGTATGAAAATGAAACACATTTTTGAATTATTTCTTTATAATCAGCCAGCCGCATTGCGATGGACAAAATTTTACGCGTCTTTCGGCTCAGGATACGGCTCGATTTGTTGCATACTACCAGGTAAATGTTAAAATTCATGGTCTTCCTTTTATTTCTGACACATTGTTAATTAGCAAAAAAATATCCTTATCATGAAGCCTTTCGATCGGTATGATAGAACTACAGGGTAATATTTTTTTCTCATGTAACGGGTTCGATTCCCGGTTCAACCATGTAATTATTTCAATATCTATGAATGCAGTTTAAATTGTTTTTTAAATTAAAATAATGTCTTCTTTCAGTAAAATGTTCCATCTACAATATTTAAGGTACTTTCCCTCCATGTGGCATAGCCGTGGGACGCCCTGTATATGCCATGTCCTCCTCACACGTTTGTACGGACCCGTTGGTGCGCGAGTCCGACTCGCACTTGGCGGGTTTTTAATCATGATATTATTTAGTTCGAATAAATAGTTTCGATGTGATCTATCTACCTGTACAATACTCTACATAGGTACTGCTAAAGAACCTTTGCAATTTTCAGTGAGGCCTGAAATTACGATCGAATGACCGCATAATGAATGTGGCGGTTACAGACAGTTTCAGATTAAACGAGAATGATTAATAAAAGCGACTCTCACTGGGTTACGACGCAGATACACACGGCCCGTCCTACAACCAACCATAAAGCCATAAAAGTGTCAAATCATTAAACGAAATTACTTTACTGCTTAAAGTCATGATGGAATTTATCTATAGAACTTTAGTTTGGCAAGTGGTAGATAGAGTTCCCATCCACAAGGAACCGGAATATATCCCGGGGTGTGTTTGTTCAGGGTTTGTTTTGGGAAACGTGCGTGTAAATTACTTACAATAGGGATTCAAACAGGATAGGCCGAAATCAGGACTTGTTACTTTACTTATACGACGTAATATCTACCTATGTTAATGTGGTATGTATGTATACCTAAGCCCAAGTAAGACCTCAAACGATATCTCGGTGTTATTAGCTTATAGGTTTGATATGTTTAATTCAATATTAACACAGATCAGCCACATACTACCCCGTAATTTGGGCAGCATAATAATATAAGCACAGTTTTATACCTTCTCCTTACAAGATCATGCTTGTTTTGCTAACAACACAAGTTAAGCTTTGTGGGCGTTATTTGCTCGTATAGTATACAGGACGGCCCAAACATAGACGTCAAGCGCGAAAATCTAGATAGCTGACACCAAGGGCTACCCGAATCACCCCCATGTATGTTCAGCCACTTTTTGTCGTCTAAAGGTTATGAGGCTTTAGAGGTTTAAAAAAAAACTTACTTAAGCTTTTCTTTGTATCTTTTTTTTTCTTTAGATTTTTCAGAGATATATTTTATTCTTTAGGGCTTTGGGGAAGTTTTTGAAATCAGTAAAAAGTCCTTCTACTTCGTCCATACTAACTATTTCAGTGATGTTTCCTCGAAAAGAACATTTTTGGACTTTGGATCTAAATGGCGGTATTTTCTCAAAGTCCGTAGCTGAACATTATTTTTTGGTGATAGATAAGTTATCTGAGACTTTATAGAATAAAAAATATTTATGAAAAGTCAAAAGAAAAATAATTACAAAATAAAATACAATGCTTTGAATTTTTTTCAAAAATATCTCAAACTCGTAACTTCTTAACGACCAAAAATGGCTGAACATACATGGGGGTGATTGGGGGGTGACTGAAAATGGGTTGATTCGGGTAACCCTTGGTATTTAATCAATCTAGATTTTCTCGCTTGACGTCTATGTTTGGGCCACCCTGTATACGACAGTTGCTCCTGTCTGCTTTAGATTGTTGTACTGTGTGGGATATATTTAATTACACACAGAGGTCTACACTGCGCGCTCACTAGCGACCCAGTCCCTAACTAAGATTGTCTTGGCCCGACATAATCCCACTACATTGATGAGAATATCCATCCAACCTTACATACTCATTGTTCTAGGAATATGTGATGTGATAGTAAGTAAGTAAGTTATATGTGTATTTGGTACCATTTTTTTTAATGAATATTGTTCTTACAAGCTAACATTGAAATTAAAATTACTTTATAGTCTTGGCGCCAAAATGGCCTTTATTTGGTACCAAATTATTGTTCTTACAAGCTAAATTTCAAATTAAAATTACTTTATAGTCTTGGCACCAAAATTGCCTCCGCTCAGCATTATGCCATGCATAGTCAGTGGAAACCAACCAAGACGCTGAGACACTGAAGTATTAAAAAAAAAAAAAACTTTGCAGTGCTTTTATAGCCGAATGGTCTTTAATATTTTTATAACAGACTAATATCAAGCAGTACATTGCTAAAAAGAAATCTAAAATGTAGAACAATTAAAAGATAGACAATATAGGTACAATCATGAGTCCGGACAGCTGTTAGCTCCGTCAAATAATTAATGTTTTATTGTATTTTAAGTGTTTATTGTATCTTAACTGTGTAATTAACGTAGAATAATAGTGTGCATCTATAACGAATAAAACAAGTGTAAAACAAACTATCTGGAGGATAATTCGACAACCGACAGATTCAACTGTCACAAGGTTCAAAAACCAACGGAATAAACCGGGGAAGTATTGTTGTTTTTCTCACATTAGACCTAGTTTTACATAGAAATAACAACTAACGTACTGTAAAATACCTCTCATACGTGAGATACTACCCACACACGCACTCAGGTACCGTTTTGGCTCATTTTGCTTGGCAATAAGCGGAAGCAAACTTGACGACAAAACTTCAGCCCCAGACAACAAAAACTCACACTTTACAGCCTTACACACGTACAAACCACTAGCTACTTGCAATTAGCATCTTGCGCGGTCAGATACTGACACCAATTCCCGTATTTTTCAGCATGATGACTCGCAGCAAGACAACCGTACGTGACATCGAGCTGAGGCTGAAGGCGACTTTGCTCGAGCTTAAGTCAAGCAAGGAACTATGCGACAAGCTACTCCAAGAAAGAGAAGAGAGTGAAATGGAAATACAGAAACAAAACCAGAAGACTTCACAACTTAAAGAAGAACTCAGCGTTATGGACATCCAGTGCCAAGATCTCAGTGCACAGCGAGACGAACTACAACAACAAATCGACTCCTACAACAAGTGTCACAGTGTTCACGATATGGCCCTGCACAAAATTCACTCTCTAGAACATCAGCTTGCCGAGGCCCACGAGCAGTTACAACATATCAGCGAGGAAAACGCACAAAAAGAAAGTGTCAATACTTTATCTTTGTATAATGAGATTATGGGTGACGCTAGCATACCAATTATTGACCTTACATCCGCCAGCGAGAAATCTTACACTATTCAGAACAGAAACAGTATGAATAGCACCACAAAGTTAAAGAAATACATAAAGACCAATAAGTACATACACAAGGTCCAAAAACTAGTTAAGAAAAATAGGAAGAGTCTCAACAACGTTCCAGTCCATCGGCAAAAAATGCAGCTAGCTACACAAGTAGCTGACTACCAGAAGGAGCTGTATAATAGCAAAGTGGACTATGAACTGCAAATCGCAGAGTTAAAAGCGCAAGTAGAGTACTTTGAACATCAACTACTAGAAATAACATGTAAGTACTCAAATGTACAAATAGATTACAACGACTGCATCTCATCGATGAACGGGTTGATTGCATTAAGTAAGGACAACCTGCAACTGGTTGAGTCCAACTTGAATCTCAACAATGATGCCTCCGAGGACCAATCATCACTGTCGTCCCTGCCACCAACGTGCGACCTGTCTGGAGGTCCAGCCTCTCTACAGCTGGACCCCGTCGAGACACAAGGCATGGAGCTGTGTGGACGATCTCGCCGCCGCAGCCGCCGCCGTCGACTCCGTCGTCGCCGTGAACCGTGCAGTGTTCCAGAGACACTGGCCCCTGCACAGCTGGATCCGGTACTACTGCCTGACACCGAAACAAGCGGACTGCCCACTACACCAAGCATGACAAAGGGACGCAGTACAACACCCTCCCCGGTCACAGAGAAACAAGAAGAAGGATGCGGTATAACCTGCGCAGAAGAAATTAAATTTAGGACTTTAATTTACTCAGATGAGTTAGGTGTAGGGTTAGGCAGTAAATTACAAAATAAATTAAACCAACAGGTAGTGAATATATGTATACCTAATGCCTCATACATGCACTTAGTAAACAGCATGCTTAATAGAAATTATGACCAAAACTGTACGATAGTGTTGTTGATGGGGGACAGCGCAGGCGTCAAGCCTGATG
Source organism: Zelleria hepariella (assembly GCA_949319315.1). Classification (NCBI taxonomy): domain Eukaryota; kingdom Metazoa; phylum Arthropoda; class Insecta; order Lepidoptera; family Yponomeutidae; genus Zelleria; species Zelleria hepariella. Next base: position 14,563,679 of record OX439385.1, read on the forward strand.
ATTTAATAAATCATTTTGACTCCATATTAGCTCTTCAAGTAAAGAAAATCATTTTATGTGCTTTTCCCTATTCAAGGACGCTTTCTGAACAAGAAAATTACCGGGTACATGAGTTAAACACACTCATGTTCAACTTGACCTTTGGACACCGTGACCAAGTACATTTTTTCGATACGAATAAGTTTATTCGCAACTTTGTACTGACTAGGGATACTATGTATGTACCTCTTTCTTCAAAAAAACAGCTTGCCACATTGTTGGCATTTAATATTTATGACCCCATTATTGTTAAGACAATAAATCAGGGACCTGTAGTAAATAAGGTATCATACTCGGAGGTTGCAAAGAAACCCCGTAGTCCTAATGTGGGTAGGGTTTTAGCGGCTAATTTAAACTGTCAGCGCCGACCACAGAGGTGCCCCCCGTAAGGAAACTGGTTATAGCGAACCAAAATCTACAGGGGGGTTTTTCTGTAAAGTTACTTGAAATTGAGCTGTTCCTGCAGACATTTAATTTAGATGTACTTTGCATCACAGAGCACTGGCTACTAGAGCCTCAAATGAATTTAGCTATACATAACTATCAAATAGCCAGTTGTTTCAATAGAAACTTTGCAATACACGGGGGATCCTTACTTATAATTAAAAATGGCCTTAAATACAAAGAACGCAAGGACATTTGCAAACTTTCTGTTGAAATGGTGGTGGAACTTTCGTGTGTCGAACTGGACAAACATATTATTGTAGGCGTATACAGACGAGGCAAAAGCGATTTCAGTACATTTCAAGATGTAATGGAGGATGTGTTAAAAATGGCCTCCAGTTGTAATAAAAAAATTGTGGTCTGTGGTGACTTTAATATAGACTTGCTTGCAGATTGTACTCTGCACTCTAAACTATCAATATTCCTTAAGTCATTTAATTTAACTACTGTTTTTTTGGAGCCAAGTAGAATTACAGAAACCACGGCCACTTGCTTAGATAATTTTTTCTGCGATTGTGATTATTTAGACTCATTAACTGTAAATTGTTTGAAATCGGACCATAGTGGTCAAATAGTTTACTTTCCAATAGATTCAAAAAAACCTGAGCAATCCATTATTTGTAGGCCCATAACCATTAAAATGTTAGATGCTTTTAAACTAGACCTACAATGTAATTTGCCTAGTCCGAATAGTTTACAAATTGCAAATAATCACTACAGAGACTTCTTTCAAGTCGTTTCAGATAGCTTTGGAAAAGTGTTTAAGCTGAAAAAAGTAGGCACAGGTAATAAAACAGGATTTAGTGAGTGGGCAACAAAGGGCATTCGAAATAGTAGGAATACACTTTATTCACTATATGAGAAGAAAACTTACACATACGATCCCCGTTTTCTAGAATATGTTAAAAAATATCAAAAAATATTTAGGGCAGTCTGCCACAAAGCTAAATGCGCACACATAAAGAACACTATAGACAAATCAGCAAATAAATCTAAAACAATTTGGACTATTATAAATAGGGAAACAGGTAAAACTAAAACAGGCGAGCGCGAATTTTCACTGAATATCAATAATAAGGTAATAACATCAAATGAAGATATAGCCACGGCATTCGAAAAGTTTTTTACAAATATTCCATTAGAAACAACAGCTCATCTAGCCTCGTCTCCGGATCTTGCAGCTAATATATTAAGAGAAAATGTTCGACCTTGTGATCAAAAATTCTCATTTTCTCACATAAATCCCCAAATAGTAGTAAAAACATTTAAATTGTTGAACCTAAAAAAAACTGAAGATTTATGGGGTTTGTCAGTAAAAATTGTCAGCTCAGTAATACATGTGTTAGCACCACACTTAGCTAGTATTTTCAACAAATGTATAAATGAAGGTCTATTTCCGGACCTCATGAAATATAGTAGGCTTGTACCATTATTTAAAAATGGCGATAGGCAAGATCCTACAAATTTTAGACCAGTTTCAGTCCTACCAGTATTAAGTAAAATATTTGAGAAAGTCGTGCTCGCTCAGTTACTATCATACTTTGATAAACATAAACTTCTCCACGACCAACAGTTTGGTTTCACAAAAGGACGCTCAACGACGGATGCGGGAGTGATGTTAGTTAGGCACATTTATAGCGCATGGGGGGATAGGAAAGATGCTATAGGCGTATTCTGTGACCTTTCAAAGGCATTTGACTGTGTAGACCATGAAACACTTCTCATAAAATTAAAATACTACGGGGTAAAGGGTAAAGGCTTAAAACTAATGAGATCATACTTGGAAGGGAGGGTTCAAAAAGCTGACATAAATCGTACACAGTCTGCAGGTTCGCAGGTGAAGATAGGAGTTCCGCAAGGATCCATCTTAGGACCGTTTCTATTCCTTATTTACATTAATGATCTGCCACATATGGTGGAGAACATGTCTGAGATAGTACTATTTGCTGATGACACATCACTTATTTTTAAAATAAGGAGACAAGAACATGACCTAAGTGATGCAAATACTGCTCTCTCACGTGTATTAGATTGGTTCACAGCCAATAATTTACTGTTAAATTCTAAAAAAACAAAATGTATAAAGTTTACCCTTCCGAATGTGATACAGGTAGAAAACAATATTATACTAGGAAATGATAAACTAGAGCTGGTAGAAGAAACTGTATTTCTAGGCATCACTATTGATGCAAAGCTTCAATGGGGCCCTCATATTGTGAAATTATCTCATAGGCTCAGTTCTGCAGCTTATGCTGTAAAAAGAATCAGGGAATTGACTGACGTCGCAACTGCTAGGCTTGTCTACTTTAGTTACTTCCATAGTATTATGTCATATGGCTTACTACTATGGGGTCGGGCAGCAGATATTGAGAGCATCTTCATCTTGCAGAAGAGAGCCATCCGATTTATCTATAGACTAGGTAGTAGAGTGTCGTTAAGAGAACTTTTCAAAGAAATTGACATCCTGACAGTTGCAAGTCAATACATCTACGCCAACATTGTTTATGCTAAGAAGCATATTGCAGAGTTCGATACATTAGGTAGCCATCATAATATAAATACTAGGAATAAGCACAAGCCTACAATTCCAACTCTTAGGCTTAAGAAGGCTAGAAGCTCATTTCTCGGCAACTGTATACGCTTCTATAATAAGATCCCAACAGATATCCTAAGTTTACCAGAGGCCCGATTCAAAAAATGTGTAAGGCACACCCTGTGCCAAAAGGCCTATTACAGAATAGATGATTATCTAAATGACAAAGAAGTCTGGCACTAAACCAGTTCAGCGCACGATCACCACACTTACCAATGTGTTATTTTTTAAGTACCTACCTGCATTACAAAATGTATTATTTTTTTAAGCACGAGATCCTTGGAGTTTCTTTACCATGCTTCTTCTCCAAGAACGATCAGAGCTAGTGAAGCTGGAGAAAAAAAAGTAGCTAGATACTTAGTATTAGATAGTAATAAGTATCTGATTTATATACATTTTTACTGTAGATAATATTTTGACGTTCAATGTAAATAATTTATTTATTGCATATTGAATAAAAAATTTGAATCTGAATCTGAATCTGAATCAGATCAGCGGTAATGTAAAAGTATTTGTAAAATGTATAGGTACTTACATTTATCTACACTAAGGCCGTCTTGCACCACTTCTTAAATGCCACTTAAGTCGCCATTTAAATCGACTTTTGTATGAAGATTTTAGTTAAATGCTGTTTAAACCACATTTAAGAAAGTGGTGCAAGACGGCCTAATACTATAAAGAGGAAAGATTTGATTGTTTGTTTGTGTGTATTGAATAGGCTCCGAAACTACTAAACCGATTTGAAAAATTCTTTTACCATTAGAAGCCGACATTATCCCTGATGAACATAGGCAACTTTTTATTGCGGGAAAATGCTTCATTCCTACGGGAAAACGGGTAAAAGGACAACGGGTAGTAAGAATTATATCCTTCGGTACTTATCTTTTTTTATACATAACTTCTAAACGGCTGAACCGATTGGGTTGAAATATTATATGGGTATTTCGGTGGCTTCCTGGATGATTTAAAAATACAATTGGACCCAGTAGGTGGCGCTGCTGTCGGTATATCAACTACTAAACGGCTTGACTGATTGGGTTGAAATTTTGTATGTGTATTTCCATGATTTTAACAGACACGAATGTATTATGCAAGAGGTTGCGGGTTCAAATCATGTCCCTAGCGAATTGTTTAACCTTTTTACGAATATTTTATGCCTAAGTACCTAATGACAGACTAACTGACTGAGATATCAACGCACAGCCTAAACCACTGGTCCTAGAGACATGAAATTTTCAGGGTGTGTTCTTTATGATGTAAAGTAGATATCCACTAAGAAAGGAATTTTTGAAATATCACCCCTAAGAGGGTGAAAGGGGATGCCAAAGTTTGAATAGGGAAATATTTATTTTTGTTTCACTGATTTGTAACTTTGTTAAAATAATCTGCAGCAGAATCAATTAATAGTTATTTGTTATGCAAGAATGCAAAATTATTGTTTGCGGCGAGTGCTTGTATTGAATACCGAGCTAGCGAAGGTTTCTAAAATTGAGCCACGAGCGTAGCGAGTGGTTCAAAAAAATAAACCTGAGCGTAGCGAGGTTTTCAGAAGCACGAAACGCAAATAATATTGCATTCGTGCGAAACACAAAACTTTTCATCTCACAGAAGCGAGGAAATGATTTTGTTAGCCAAGCGGGAAAAACTCTATAGACAACTACTTACAGGCAAAACAGGTGAGTCGAATAAGTTCCTTTTAATAGTTATTTGTTATGCAAGAATGCAAAATTATTGTTTGCGGCGAGTGCTTGTATTGAATACCGAGCTAGCGAAGGTTTCTAAAATTGAGCCACGAGCGTAGCGAGTGGTTCAAAAAAAGAAACCTGAGCGTAGCGAGGTATTCAGAAGCACGAGACGCAAATAATATTGCATTCGTGCGAAACACAAAACTTTTCATCTCACAGAAGCGAGGAAATCATTTTGTTAGCCAAGCGGGACAAACAAAGTAGACAACTTCTTACAGGCAAAACAGGTGAGTCAAATAAGTTCCTTTTAAAAGCATAATTTACTGTAGTTACGGCTGCCGCACTAAAGTTTTCAGCTTCGTTTTTATTAAAACCATTCGTTTTATTAATAATTTCCTGAAGTTTATTTATCCAGACACAAAAATAATGAAAATTAAAAGAATGTTTTTTTTTCCGGGTGCATTCTGAACTTTTACCATATAAATTTAAAATTTCTAGAGGTAAAAAGTAAATTCAATTATATCGTTTAAAAAAATGTATTTATCAAACCAACCCATAATTATCTAATTGATAAAACAGAAGCGGAGCATTTTTTTAATGTACTGTAATTAAAAATAAATTTATTGTACAAAATATTAAAGAGACTGTAAGAAGAAACCGCGTTTCTGAATGTTCTATTCCGTGACTTTAGATGTCTATGCCTCATTTGCATTCACAGATTTGTATAGAAAATGGGCACTGTCGTGGAGAGTCGCGTCTAAACGAGGCTCTTCTTTCTGAAGCTTTTATGAAATTATAAGGCATCTAGTGAAACGGCCAGTGTTTTTTCTTTTTCTACATCATGGGGCGTGCAGAACAAGGGCGTTTAAATTTCGAAGCGCACAAAAATTCAGATTGGTTAAATTCGGGTTTTACACGGTTGTAAGTTGCTAGTAACAGCAAACTTTCCGAGCATGGGAGATGAAAAAGCATATTTTACTGTAGTTATGGCTGCCGCACTAAAGTTTTCAGCTTCGTTGGTATTAAAACCATTCGTTTTATTAATAATTTCCTGAAGTTTATTTATCGAGACACAAAAATAATGTAAATAAAAGAATGTGTTTTTTTTATGCATTCTGAACTTTTACCATATAAATAAAAAAAATGTAGGAGATGAAAAATGAAATTAGTAATATCGTTTGAAAAAATGGATTTAACAAACCAAAACATAATTATCTATTTGATAAAACAGAAACGAATCATTTTTTTTATTTACTGGTATTAAAAATAAATATAGTGTACAAAATATTGAAAAAACCTTACAGAAGAAACCGCGTTTCTGAATGTTCTATTCCGTGACTTTACCTTTTTAAAAGATCCTTATGCCCCATTTACATTCACAGTTTTGTATAGAGAATGGGCACGAACAATCACTTTCGCTGAAATACGCGTGTAAACGAACTATGAATGAGGATCTTTTTTCTGTCGGGATCTGGCATCTACTTAAACGGCCATCGGCCAGTGTTTTTTTTCTTTTTCAACACCATAGGGCGCGGGAAAGACTTTCCCGGCGTCGCGTTCAAATTTCGAAGCGCACTAAAATGCAAATAGTTTAAATCCGGCCTTTACACGATCGTAAGTTACTAGTAACAGCAAACTTTCCGAGCGTGGGAGATGAAAATACATATTATTTATTTTTTCGTAATTTCACCCCTAGGTGGTAAAACGGGCTACCAAACTTTGTAGAGGAAAAATATGTTTTTGTCGATTCCTAGCTTTTTCCCTGACTGACGGGGGATAAATAGAGCTGCAACCTTTTAGCTTAGTCACCGCGGACGAAGTCGCGGGCGAAAAGCTAGTATTTAATAAACCTAATATTATGACCGACTTCGTTACTAATTTTCTGTTTATACGTGATGTGTACATCTCGAAAACATTGAAGCAGCATTTTCCTACCCGTAGGTAATTAAAACCTTCAATACTTTTGCAAGTCTGTTATAAAATGTAGGTACTCTCATTTATTCGGTGAAGGATTTTCATGTTTAATCTAAAGTTTGCTTTAATCAACGTTGAGTGACGTTTATTAAAATTCAAATCTTTATTGTGATAATTTGATTAGGGAATTTGCTGATTTTGAATGAAGAGTCGCTGATCAGAAACGTTTACTGTAAAAGTAGAGTTGTATTTATTCCATCCACATTATGGGGCATTTAGAAACAATTAGGTAAACAATGTTTCGAAGGAATTGGATACTCAAAACAATAAAAAATAGTTCGACAAAACTACAAAACTACATGTAGCATGTAGACATTTTTAGTTAGAGATATAAAGTACCTATACAACCTTTTTGGTTCCTGACTTTAACGGTGTTTCTAAGATGAATTAATCCAAGTTAATTTAACAGCACTTTATTGTTTCCTTCTGGTTTTACTTCCCACTACCAATAATAACAATCCCCTGAATTTTGTAAAGCCAAAATACTAACGAACCGGCAAGTAAATTAAACCAGTTTCTTTTAGGCCAACTAAAGTACAAACGAGAAATCCTTATAGTTCGTATCTATGAACTGAAAGCACTTATTTCTCAGTTTCCTGTAAATATAGTTAAGTCTGACGGAAAGGCTTAGGTTTATAAAATTTACAGCTACTTCGAGAATTATTTCATATTTTAAAAAGCAATATAAAAAAATCCTGAAGTAGTACATAATTTAGGCTGAAAGTGTGGCTTAGTATGAAAATACGGTATACTAATGTGAGGCTTCTCGACCCTTGAATACGGGATGAGCATCAATTAGGAAGGCACGCAGCCAGCGAGCCTGAATCGGACCTTTTATAAAAGCCGACGGAATCTCACTTCCCACTCGCCGAGAGACCCGATCAAATATTAAATGCCCAGTCACGTAGATATGAAAGCAGTCGAAAAATAAAGCATTTTCAGAGATTTTTCACAGCATAGTAAAGATTCAAATTAATTTATTCCAATTATTTAACTCAGACCGACCTCTGAGTGAGCGGGGTCTGCTATTTGAACCCAATTTAAATCTAAATTATTCTTCTGATTTCATTAATTCTCACTTTAAAAGCCATCAGAGGTGCTCTCGTTCGAAGCACTCTCTGTTTTGACAAACATTTTAAAAACTCAAATTTTCCGCACCGACAGGGGAAATAACTTTGTCAATTTACGAAATTAAGTCGGCACCCGAACCACAGTACCATTCCCGAACGTAGGGTTTCATTCACATTTCAAACTTGAGTAGGGTGTACTTCCCCGGTTGTAAGAATGTAGGTATTTAGGCATTTTGAGGTGGTTGGACCTCAATCTTGAAAATAATAGCTTTATTTGATAGAGGACTGTTACAGCTCAATATTTATATATACGGTCAAGCTTAACAGCTACCAGGAAGCTGAAAAAACCACTGAAAAAATAAACACCCATGTCTGTGAAAGTGTGTGTGAAAAGTACTAGAAAAATCATGATTATTTACACCCTCGTCTGCGACAATCAGTCCACGTCCGTGATTTTATGAAAATTATTCACGACAATTTCCTCCCCTGTGTAAAAAAAAAAATTAATTAAATAATTAAAACACGGTACGTGCCCTTAATTCACAAACGTGGAAAAAAAAACCATGTCTGTGAATTTTTTTTTTAGCCACGTCTGTGAAATTTTGCAGCCATGCCGACAAAAAATAACCTTAAAATCACGCTATGAATATGATATCGAAACTACAGCATATTGAGACCATTTAGCAAGAAATATCAGAAAATCTATAGTAAAAACATTGCCCACAAACTTGGCATATTACCCATGTGTATGGAGTGATATGCTTTACAGTTTTAGCAAAGAAATAACTTAAATTCCATAACTTTGTTTTGGAGCCGTCTCCACTCTTGCGCCGCGAACTATGCAAATGCCCGATCTTTTTTTTTATGCCACAGTGTTGCCACTTCACAAAACATTATGTCATTCAGAGATATGAATGAAAATGTAACACACCACGTTTGTGAAACTTAATTTTTTCACACGACTAAGTCCTCTATTAAATCATTGTGTAAAGTCGTATTTTTCTATAACTTGGTAATTATCGCTTGAGAACTAATGAACTATCGGGTAGTTATTTTATATTTAGTATATGTGCAATAGTTTTTTAATTAAAAAAATTACAATACGAAAAAATGGGTTTTTCACACACACGTTTTGTGAAATTTTGACACTTTGATATTTTTTATTTTTTATAAAATAATAAATAAAGCTGCAATTAATGCTTGCTGTGATTTATTATAAAAAAATACATTCGACAAAAAATCTACGAAATTATATCTCTAAGGCAAACTTAACAATCAAGTTGTCACGCTTTTTTTTTGTAATTGAGAAAGACCCAGGTACACCTATTCCTATTGTAACGGCGTCCAACAAATTGTACAACTAAACTTTGGCCACGAAGCTCCAAATATGGTGTAAAACACGCTAGTGTAAAAATATATGTAGGTAAGCATAAAAAAGTCCCCCGTGCACGCTGAGAGGGAATTTAGACGTTGTTAAAATTTAACAATATACGCGAGGGCCGCACGCGTTTATTGCGGCCGCCGCCGCTGCCTCCACAGAGCTGCCATCGCCGCAGCTGGATAGGTCATGGCTAAACTTCTATTTAAACCACTGAATACTTTACCTAAAGTCTAAAGCTTCGACTGAACGCAAAATTGTTCATCTGTATAGGTACTTGGTGACCGCGTAGAACGAGCAAACGAAGATAACATTATTGTATTCGAAACGGGTCGAATCGCGATTGGCTTTAGGCAAATTACCTTATTTATCCCGACGTTTCGGCCGCGTTACAGCTGCCGTGGTCGCGGGTAGACTGGAAGAAGAAGACATCATTTTAGGGAAATACTTAGTAAAGAGGCTTAAAACTATGTCGAGTTCTATTGCAATCTCCTAAATTGCTGCAATACTTAATTTATTTATCTTCATTCAAACTAAAAGTGATGCTAGACTTCAGAACTTTTAGTAAATTATAGAAGGAGCAAAATTATCCTAAAATTTTACCCGAAGCCAAGTTCCCACGTGGCTGCCGCGGTTAACTTTAATCATACATATGTACAGTCGCCCGTAACGTTTAAATTTACTAAAAATGTTACCAGTTCCCGTTTTTACAATACGTAACTGTGCATATACAGGGTGTTAATATGCAAGCGTGCCATATTTAAAGAAAAAAAATGTAATTCATGTTACCAGCTAATGTAGCCTACTCACAGTCTCACAGATTCAAGGAAACCGAAGATAAAAATTAAACTTCTTTTTAGGGTGTGAATAGGAATAACCTAAGTTTAGAGGTGCTATGACTACGCACGTATTGGGAAGAGACCGAGACCGCGTTGCCAAGTTGGCACCGATCGAAAGAGACAGCAATAACAACAACAAAATTTCTTTGGTAGGTAGGCGGTTAGTAGGTAGGAAAATATTGCGCAAATGTGTTACTAGTTTATTTACAGGTAGGTAATAAAAAGTAGGAAGTAGATGATATACCCAAGTAGGTACTAACCTACCTTCAAATAAATCGATGATCTGGCGTAGTTAAAAGTCTAAAAGTTAAGAAAATTACACTAATTGATACGCTATTACAGGGTACTTACAATTATTAAGTTGTATGGAGCATTATTGTTCGAAG